>SJYQ01005134.1:218082-263739 GCA_006410935.1 Redunca redunca
GCTGCTTTGTGAGGCTGGGGGCTGGGCCAGGCCGAACAGAGGTGGTGGGAGGGGGACTGGGAGGGCATTCTCTGGGCTCTAATCTCGCCCGTGTTGTGGGGAGCGGTTAACTCGCCTGCTGCCCTCCCCCGCAGTGCAGTCCTTTGAAGGAAAGAGACATGTAAGGGTTTCACTGCTGGACCCCAGGGCTGGTTCTCAGCTTGTTCTAGAAGCCAGTCTGGGCATAGAAACATCTCCGGGGACTAAGAATCAGGCAGACCCAGACCCACATCCTGGGTCCATCACTTCTCAGTTGTGGGCGTTTGAACACATAGGGCTTCCCTGTCTCATATTCCTATCTGGAAAGTGGATTTGATAAGCAGAGTACCCACCTCCCTGGGTTGCTGGAGGATTATATCAAGCTATTGGTGTGGTGCTGGCATACAGTAAGTGCTCAATAAATGGACAGAGATGGTGATTTATGGGAGGGCCCGTGTGATGCCAATTGCCATGCCTAGTTGGTCCAATCTCAACAGAAAAACCCAGGCATTGGGCAGAAATTAGATGGTGAAGGAAAATTGTTGCCCAATAATAATGAAAATATTCAGTTCAGTTCAGTTCAGTCGCTCAGTTGTGTCCATGGAAATATTGCCAGGTGCAATTGTTTAAAGTTAAATTAATTAAATATTCTTTTTAATGTGGTTCCTCAGTTGCACTAGCGACATTCTAAGTGCTCAAGAGCTCCATGTGGCTACCATATTGAATAGCCCAGATTTACAGCTCTTGCATCATGGCAGAAAGTTCAACTGGACACAGCTGTGTGTGCTCTTCCCCTAGCTTAGAAGGGTTGAGATTCCAGTGACTTATTTGGCCCAGTTTTGCTGGGTTGGACTTGAACCTTAGACAATAAATAAGTCAAATATTTATGTCAACTCTGGGTTAAACAAAGTGAAGTCAGTTTCTTTTTTTGCAGGATTTATCAGAGCCTTTACAATGTCCTGACTATTGAGTATAGAGTATACAGTATTTGCCATGTGTTTTGACCGCAGTTCTTTTTCTCCCCCTCAGAGCATCTCCTGGGAGTGGAGATCCCTGGAATACATTTTGAGAAACACAGTGGTCACATGAATCCCCCATAAGGTGTTCACGACTGATTATGACTAAAAATAGGCGAATGTCTCCTAGAGTCATTTGCACTCAACTATTTCATTATGGTTCGCTCTGTGTGTGTGTATCAGTCTTCTCTACTGGTGTTTCAAGGGCTTGAGGTTAGCTCTACATTTTCAGAGCTCAGCACAATGCCAGGCACACAGAATGTCATTCATTCAATCAGTGAACATCTACTGCATGTTGAAGCAGACACTGTCAGGGTCCCATCTGTACCCACTCAGCCCTTGACCTCTGCTTGGGGAAAGGATGTTTACTTTCTGCCTGATGCTTCTCGCTGTCCCAGGGCACAGGCTGGCAAGGTAAGCAGCCCTCACTAAAGAAACACAAGAACTCAGGCTTTCTTATCCCATGGGAGGGAATGACCCTGAGGTGCATGGTGTGCAGTCCCCCGCGTTTCCCATTGGTTTAAGCCCCAGTTGTGCACAGCGGCAACTGCCTTGATAATATCTCCTTCCTCACGCCTCTCCCTGTTGAGGCTACCTCCCCAGTAAACCACCAGCATTTGAATCCCCCATCCGGGGGAACCAAACTGAGACAGGCTGGGACCTGGGACCCTTTGCTGCTGGGCTGCAATGTGCTTGCACCTGGACAAACCTTTCCCCGATCAACAAAACACAAAGAAACCATAAAGGGACTGAAAATAACTGTGCACAAGCTCAGCTGGCTTAAGGCTCAACATTCAAAAGCTGGCTTAAAACTCAGCTTGCAAAAAACTAAGATCATGGCATCCGGTCCCATCACTTCATGGCAAATAGAGGGGGAAACAATGGAAACAGTGACAGACTTTATTTTCTTGGTCTCCAGAATCACTGCAGATGGGGACTGCAGCCATGAAATTAAAAGATGCTTGCTCTTAGGAAGAAAAGCTATGACCATCCTAGACAGCATATTCAAAAGCAGAGACATTACTTTGCCAGCAAAGGTCCATCCAGTCAAGGCTATGGTTTTTCCAGTAGTCATGTATGGATGTGAGAGTTGGATTATGAAAGAAAGCTGAGTGCTGAAGAATTGATGCTTTTGAACTGTGGTGTTGGAGAAGACTCTTGAGAGTCCCTTGGATTGCAAGATCAAACCAGTACATCCTAAAGGAAATCAGTCCTGAGTATTCATTGGAAGGACTGATGCTGAAGCTGAAACTCCGATACTTTGGCCACCTGATGGGAAGAACTGACTCCTTGGAAAAGACCCTGATGCTGGGAAAGATTGAAGGCAGGAGAAGGGGATGACAGAGGATGAGATGGTTGGATGACATCGCCGACTTGATGGACATGAGTTTGAGCAAGCTCTGGGAGTTGGTGATGGACAGGGAAGCCTGGCGTGCTGCAGTCCTTGGGGTTGCAAAGAGTTGGACACAACTGAGTGACTGAACTGAACTGATGCTCAGTTGGGGCAAATTTCAGACAAAAGATACAGAAAGACCAAAAAGGTCCAATTGCCACTTCTGGAGCAAAAGTGGGGACTTCCCTGGTCTGGGAACTAAGAGCCCACGTGCTGCTCAGCCAAAAAACACCCTCAAAACAAAACAAACAAGCCAACAAAACAAAACAAAAAACCGAAGGTAGGGCATGTGTATACCCTCTGTACTCAACACCACGGCAGGCTAAACACCTAAGACATCCTTCCAGCCAGACTCCTGGACACAACCCTCATTCCCATATAGAGAACCAACTCTTCCCCTTCCTCCTTCAGCCAACAAGCCAGCAAGGGAAACTGTTACTTGTTTTCACTCCTTCCTGTGGCCACAGGGGCCCCAATAAAGCTTTGCCTGAATTTCTTGCCTGGCATCTAGTCAATTTCTGTTGATTGGGGAAGGCCAGGCACCCTGGTCGGTATCAAAACCAAGACAGGCACATGCTACACTCTTCTGCCATCCAGAAGCCAAGTCCTTTACCTCTGCTCAGACCCCTCTTCTGCCATCCAGAAGCCAAGTCCTTTACCTTGCTCAGACCCTTCAATGCTTACTTGCTGCCGGTCAGGTCAAGTCCAAGCACCTTGGGCTGACCTGCGATGGTCTCCCAACACTTATCTAGCCACGTCGCCCACACCCCCATGCTGTGTTTGGATTAGCCCCAGCCCTGGAAGCTGGTCCTTCTCCCCTAAATCGTTGCCTTCACCTCCTTTCCTGCCAGGCTGCTCTGCTTGGTCAAGTCCCACCTCAAAGTTTGTTTGAAGTTCCCACACATTCTTCCGGGATAGTAGCTATTGATAAACACCCAACACGTGCACATCCAACCCTCCAAAAGGTGCAGGGCAAGGGGACATGGAAGCCCATGGTTGAGCTGATGTGGGGCCTTGGGGATTTATTTTGCCCAGAGAAGAAATTGCTGAGGTTTGACAATGAGGCCATTTCACTCTGGGTGTTACCGGGGCTGCTGAGCTGGCAAAGCTTTCTGCTGAGAGCCGGAGGAAGCAGAGTAGGATCGGAGTGGGGAATGTTTCCCCAAAGCAAAGATTCTGAATGAGAGAGGCACCCTGGAAACTGTTCCCCTAGATGCTTTGAAGGACGGGATAGGTTCCACGTAACCTTGATCTCTGATGTTTTCAGGGTGATCATTCCCAAAGATCTGGGAACCTAGGTGCTCCTTCAGGGTGAATCTGAACATGCCAGTCCCGTATCAATGACCAGAAATGACCCAGTGGAAGAAAGAAACTCAGTCAAGCACCTGAGTGCTGGTCACCATGAGGTCAGACCTCTTAGGACCATCTGGATTTAGGGCTGGAGTTTTGGTCAACCCTCTAATGGAGGCTTCCTTGGTGGCTCAGGTGGTAAAGAATCTGCCTGTAATGCAGGAGACACGGGTTTGATCCCTGGGTTGGGAAGATCCCCTGAAGAAGGAAATGCAACCCACATCAGTATTTTTGCCTGGAAAATCCCATGGACCGAGGAGCCTGTTGGGCTACAATACATGGGTTTGCAGATTCTGACACAACTAAGCAACTAACTTTTTTTTTTTTTTTTAAACTGGTGGAGGCAGGCAGGGATTGGAGAGCAATAGGGTAGAAAGAAAAGAGAGGGAGAGAATGAATCAACTTTTGTCGAGTGTCTACCGTGCCAAATCATGGAATGCTTGAGAGCATCGACTCTGGAGCAGGGCTGTCTGAGTTTGCATCCCAGTTCTGCCTCCTTCTAGCTGCCTGATCTGGGTGAGGCGCCCTGCTTTTTTGCACCCCAGTTTCCTCACCTGTAACATAGAGATAATAGTAATACCTTCTCCACAAGGTTCTTGCAAAGATTAAGTGAGTTCATCCATATGAAAACACCTAGAAGAATGCCTGGCTCATTTCTATATATGTTAGCTATTATTATTATTTTTCTGAGTATTTAATATACATGATTAATCTCATTTAGTTCTCTAGTCAAATCCCCTGGAGGTAGACCAAGTTATCCAGTTTTATGAAAGAAAACACTGAGGCTTGTGGAATTTTAAAAAACTTTTCTGAGGTCACACGGTGGATAATTTAGTGGACTGGCATTTAAACAGAGGACAGCATACAAAAAACCCTTATTCTCTCCACTTCTTGGTATGAGGCTTAAGGGTAGGGGAGAGGGAAGCTGGTGAGAATGTTAATAGAGGTCCGATGCACATGGTTCAGGCCAGTCTTTTGGTGAAATGTTGAAGGTCTGCCAAAAGACAGATGGGTCAAGCTGATCCGTCTACTCCATAGATCTGTGTACACTTGAACAGAACTAGTGAGTGGACATACACACACACACGCACACACGCATGCCTGTGCACATTTTATCTCCTCTACTAGACTGTGGATACTCTACACCGACATCTGGTTGTGTGTCTCTTGTGGGGACAGCAACCGTGAACATTTGAAAGCAAAATGGCCCCAGGATACGTGCCTTGTGTGGTTGTTTTTCAAACAGACCACAGATGTATCGTCCCCTGTAAACAATAATTTCTTGTGTCCTCCCCACCCACTTTCCATCATCTAATCCCTCCCCTTCACCACCTATACAAGCGGGAAAATCAGATTAGATACTTAACTGGTTAACCACCCCACAATAGATACATGTGGAGGGGGGAATGGGGATGCAGAAGAGGAAAGGGGATGGATAAGGCTGAAGACCGCCCCTCACCCCCAGCCATGGCCAGGTCAGCTCTCCTCCGTCCAGAAACACTGGGAGCGGAGTCCCAGCCTGCCCCCACCCTGAGGTTCGTGGCGAGGAGAAGCAGCGTGCCAGGAAAAGGCAATAAGTATGGTGGAGATGCGTATTCTTCTCCTCGGTGACACAGCACGCTCTCTCACCGGCAAAATGTCCCTTGATCTATTTCCCCTGGTAGTGATTTCAGCAACAACAATAACAGAAATCCATCATTTCCTTAGCGAGGGATGGAAGGTGGTGGGGTTTGTTTTTCTTCTGGTGTGGACAGAAAGCTCTTTATTCTCTCCTTGTTTGGGAAGACTTCCTACCAGTGGAGTCCAGCCCGGGTCCTGAGAAGGGGCAGAAGTGAAGGATGGTGAGAACGGTAGAGACCTGGCTGACCCTCTGACCTTGGGGAAGCCACTGCCTCGGTTTGCTCCTCTCAACAATGGGGAGAACCAGCCGGCAAGGCGAGAAGGAGGCAGACAGGACGAGGTAGCCTTGGGATCTGAACATACCGGGCCACCTGCTGCCAGTGGTGAAAATAATAATGAACTCATGCTTGTGCTGTGCTCTAGTCTAGTGGACATAACGATTGCAGATTTTGTGTTCTGAGTGCTTCTCTTGCGCTGTGTTTCTCTTTTTAATCTTATTTTTATTTTTTTAAATAATTTAATTTATTTGTGGTTCTTGTTTCTGTGCATGTTTTTCTCTAGCTGCAGGCAGCAAGGGCTACACTTTGCTGCGTTACCCAGTGTTGTCCCTGGGGTGACTTCTCTGGTTGCAGAGCACAGGTTCTAGGGCTCACGGCTTCAGTGGTTGCGGCACCTGGGTTCAGTAGCTGCCACTCCCGGGCTCTAGAGCGCAGGCTCAGTAGTTGCAGTACATGGGCTTAGTTGTTCCTTGGCAGGTGGGATTTTCCCAGTCCAGGGATCGAACCCGTGTCTCCTGCATTGGCAGGTGGATTCTTTACCATTGAGCCACCAGGGAAGCCCATGCTGGGTATTTTTACGTTCATGATCTTTTGGATTTTCCAGTTAACTCTCCAGAGTAGGTTCCACCCACATCCACTTACCCCATAATAAAATAGAGGTTCAGAGAGCTTACGTAACTTGCCCAAGAACACACAGCTCCCAAAAGATGGTGTCAGGATTTAAATGCAAGTCTCTTTGAGTCTCGACCTTATGCTCTTGTCCATTCGACTTGTGGTCCTCAGGGTGTATTTCCTGGACTGGCAGCATCAGCATCACCTGGACACCTTTAGAAATGCAAATTTGCAAGTCCCACCACGGACCTACTGAATCCTAAACGAGGATGAGGCCCAGCACTGTTTCAGCAACCGTCTCCTCTGCAGGTGATCCATATGTACACCTGGGTCTGGGAGCTCCCTCACTCCCCTAGCCCGGAAGAGGCGATGCCATTGCTGTTGCCGTTAATACTGTCTTTACATCTCCGCCCAGCTGAAGAAGCTCACAGCCAACAGGGAGAATACAACCGGCTGTCCTTGCCATCTGCAGGCTCACATTTCTCTTCTCTCTGAAGAAAAGGCGAGAAGGGCTCAGGGTCTGGTCCAGGCTTTACCACTTATTAAATGGATGTCTCAGGACGGGTTCCCTGGAAGGAAACCGTGATGGAGGTGGGCATGTAGGTGGCTGGTTGGGCAGTGCTCTCAGGACGAGCACCTGGGAGGAAGTGAGGGAAGCAGGGTGCGCAGAGAGAGACGTTGGGCTGTGATGTGGTTGCAACGGGGGCTTCAGCCCATCTCAGGGGAGCTCAGGAGCTGGGGTGATCTGTCAGAGATCCCCGAAATACAGGCAAAGGGGGTTGGCCGTTATATGTCCTGCTTCAACCCAGTCATTGGATACGAGCTGCTCTAGGAGAGGTAGAACCTTGAGTGGGGTGGCTCCCTTCGGCCCACGGCAGGGGCTAGGGAGGGCGTGCAGCTGGGAACCGTTAGAAGCCACCACTGCCAACCACTGGGGAATGAGAGTCAGTCTGGATCCCGGGTAGCACACCGCAGCATCCACCACACTGGGTATATGACTTCTCCTGAGTCTCTTTATCTGTTGAATGGGAATCATGATACGTTTCTTCTCATCCAGCCCCCCAGAGTGTTTTGATCAAGTGACGTGGTGATGATATAATAAGAGCGGCTGTTGTGCTCAAGGATGTCCCATGCAATCATAGCTCGGCCTCATTCCAACCTGGGGAGATGGGAGCCACAGTGATTAACTGTTTGCCCAGGGGCCTCTCAGCTATGAAGACGTGCGGTTGGGCTTTAGAATACACCTCCCTAACCATTGCACTACCTACCCTCCCCCAGTGTGGCTGACTTGTGTCCAGAGGATGGCACTATGTGGGTGTCAGAAGTACAATTTCCTACCTCCCTTTAGGGGTGAATGGGTGATTCTGGGGAGGATCTGTGTATAGGTCCATGTACACATGTGCACTGTGCTTTCAGATTATCCTGGGCCCCACTTGTGAGAGAGACCAGGTACCCCCAGTATTAATAATAGGGAAACCAAGGAATTGACTCCAAGATTCCAGTCAGGAAAAGAAGCCCGCAGCTCAATATCCAGCCTCAGGTTCTCTCCCTGGGCTTCAAGACTGCATAGTAGGGCTAGAAAAATTCAGCCTGGAGCTGGGAGACAGTCTGAATGTGGACACAGAACCAGGACTCACTTGAAGACTTGGGCTGGGGCACCCAGGCTGGCCACCATGACCAAGCACGCCCCACTCTTTAAGCTCCTATCCACTGGCCTCTAGGGAATGGCCCTTCTGGTCAACCTTTGCCCCGGCCATCCCTTGGGTCGGGAATGTGAAGGTAGAAATTCCCTTTATCCAAATACAACCCCATATAATTAAGTGAAAGAAAACCAGTGAGGCTGCTGACCAGGAGAAATCTAAGAATCAGGAACCCCCTCAATCAGGAGATCGGAGATTAAAGCCTTCAGGGCACATTTAGCCCAGTCTGTCTTTGTTTAATAATGTTGTATTGGAACACAGCAAAGTCTATTTGTGTACATCTTTCCCCTTATAAGGCAGAGTGGAGGACTTGCAACAGAGACTCTATGGCCTGCAAAGCCAAAAGTATTGACTATCTGACCCTGTAGGAAGTATGCCAATCCCTGATCTAAATTGATAGCTACGCAAGGCCAGGGTCTGTGGCTTTTGGCACAGTTAGGCTGGAAGGAGGAACTGCCTAGAAATTCTGGGAAAGATGACTTCAGGGACTTCTCTGGCAGTCCAGTGGATAAGACTCTTCCCTTTCAATGCAGGGAGCAAGGGTTCTATGCCTGTTGGGGGAACTAAGACCTTGGTTGGGGAGATAAGGTTTTTTGGTGCCACCAAAAAAATTAGAATGACTTCAGAAATGACTTCAGTGAATGAATGCATGGATTATTCTCCAGCCCGCTGTTTGACCTCAGGGGAGTCTGACGTTCTGTGGGTCTCAGTTTCCACATCTGTAGAATGATCACGATCAAGGCCAGTTTCTCAAGTCCCCTATCTGCTCGGAGTGTGGAGGTAGAGGAGGGGCTCAGGGTTCAGGGTGTGCTTCAGGAGCAGCGATGAGCAGGAGGCTGGGATGCGGCTGCTAGGAGAGACAGGGAGCAGAAAGATGAGCAGGTACCAAGGAGGTCAGGAAGTCCAGAGGGGCGGCAGGCAGCGGCGGAGAGGAGAAGACAAAGGGGGAAGGCTTCGGAGCGGGGAGGCAGATGGGAAGGAGTGGCCCCCGGGTGGGATGGCAGGGAGGCTGGCGGCCACAATCACAGGCCCAGCGGTAAAGCGTGATGCCACACGCAGGACGCCAGCTTCAGCAGAGAATGAGACTGGGGAACTAATGAGCTCCGGAGGTGCAAAGGACGCTTTCTTGCTAATTCTTTCTCCCTGGGAGCTGCCGCGGAAGGGAGAGAGGACCACGGCCTGGGCTGGGCAGCTGGGTCCCCACTCGGGGGCTCGGCCAGACGGTTGGCCGCCGGCTGGGGCTTCCCGCCAGGCCTGCCATGCCCCGGCCAACCCGCCTGCCCGTGTGCCTACCTTGTGCTGCCGGCTGCCTCTGGCTTCAATCAGAGAAAGAAGGGGTCTTCCCGTGGCTTGGTCCCCGGAGCAAATGTTAAGACCGTTGTGTGCTCACCCGGATGGAGAATCAGCTCAGTGGCTTCTGGGAGCTGGGGCTTGGATAACAGACAACATCTTTGAGGCTGAAAAAACATTCAGCTCTTCACCACTGTTGCCAATGACAATAACCAGCTTCATGATAATAATAACATCCAGGATGATAAAAACAGTTTCCTGTTATTCGCACCTCCTGGAGTCTCATGGTAGCCTTGGGAGGTACCCAGGGGTTATTATACCGAAGATTTTTCATCCTTGGCAAGACAGACATTTTTGTCCAAATAATTCTTTGTTGTGGGGGCTGTCTGGTACCTTGGAGGATGTTTAACAACATCCCAGGCTTCTACTCACCAGATGCCAGTGGCACCAGCCCCCACAGTTGTGACAACCAAAATGTCTTCAGAGATTGCCAGATGTCCCCTGGGGATTGAAGGCGACTGATTGAGAACCACTGATTCTATCCATTCTACAGATGTGGAAACTGAGACTCATGAAGGTGACCACTGTCTGCCTTATAGCAGCAGTCCCCAACATTTTGGGCACCCGGGGACTGGTTTTGTGGAAGACAATTTTTCCAAGGACAGGGGTCATGGCGGGGGGTGGCGATTGTTTGGGGATGATTCAAGCACACAGAAGGAAATGGCAACCCCCTCCAGTATTCTTGCCTGGAGAATCCCGTGGACGGAGGAGCTTGGTGGGCTACAGTCCACGGTCGCAAAGAGTCGGACACGACTGAGCGACTTCACTTTCACTTTATTTCTAGTATTATTACATCAGCTCCACCTCAGATCATCAGGCACTAGATACTGGAGGGTGGAGACCCCTGCCTTATAGAACTGGGTATCAAATGTCAGTCTGCAATATTTCTCCCCACCCTCTTCCCACCGCCCCCCTCCAACCAGTTCTGAGGAGCTGTTACTTATTTATTTTTTGGATATGGAGTTCTGGATCTTCTATGCATATATTTACAAAATTGGGATCAAACTGACGATGCCGTTATGTAAGTTGCTTTTCTCATTTAACAACCTAGCACATATATGGTGTAGTGAGAAAAGCAAGCTGCCGATCTGTGTACAGAGCTTGACACCCTTTCTGTAAACACACACACTCATACATGTGGGTGCTTTTGTATCTGCACAGAAACTGTCCAGAAAGACACACACAAAATTGTGGTCCACAATTTCCTCTGAGGTTGGAGTGATGGGAATGGGAATAGGGGAATTTAAATGTATATTCTACATGTCTGAACTGTGTGAATGTTTAACCATTTATTTCTCTTTCATTTTGAAAACTAATAAAATGACAAGACTATCCCTCTTTGTTAACAGCCACCTAGAACATGAATTTTTAAATACTGCAAGATGTGCCCTGGCATATGCTATCATGAGTCTGACCCTTTCCTCTGGTTGGATCTGGAGGCTGTTAACAGACATCCCGATTGTATATAATGCTGCGATGAACAGCCGAAGCTTGCTGTTTGAGAATGGAAGCCTGGGGACTTCCCTGCGGTCCAGTGGTTAAGGCTCTGGGCTTCCATGGCAGGGAGTACCGGTTCGATCCTTGGTCAGGGAACCAAGTTCCTGCATGTGGTGTGTGGTGTGGCCAAAAAATTAAAAAAAAAAAAAGCCTGGTCAGAGCGGGGGTAGGTGGGAGGAGATTCCTAGGGTTTTGCATCGGCTCAGCCCCCTAAAACGCATTTCACTGCATCACCTCATTTAATCCCGTGGATGGATAGGATTATGGTTTCCATCGTACAAATGAAGAACCTGATGCCAAGAGGCCCAATAACTTGCTCAGGGTCCCACGGGGATTAGAAAGGGTCAGAGAGATGTTAAAGAAATACTGGTTTCATACTAAGACTTTAGCCCTCAACTGAGTCGAGGGATTGAAAGAAAACAAGAGACGGTAATGCTTCCCGTGTTTGATTTTTAACATGCACATGAATCGCCCGGGGATCTGGCTGGAAAGCATCAGAAAGGTGGGAGGGTGTGGGTTGGCTGTGTCTCTAACACAGTAGCACGAGGGGTCCCTGTGGTAGATGTTCTGTGTCTTGACGGTAGTGGCGACAAAACTACATAGAACTCAATACACAGGCAAGTGAGTGAAAACTGAAAGTGGGAAAGTGAAGCTGGTGAAATCTGAATAAGGTGCGTGGATAGATTTCCTGGTCGTGATTTGCACTGTGGTTATGAAAGACGTTACCACTGGGGGAAGCTGGGGGAAGGGTATACGGGATCTTTCTGTACTGTTTCTGCAACCTCATGCTCATCTACACGTGTCTCAAAATTTTAAGTTTTTTAAAAACCCAGATTCCGATTTAGGAGGCGTGGGGTAAAACTGGAAGACTCTAAACTTCTAAGGACCTCTCAAGGGGTGCTCTCTAGCCAAGATCTACAACCAAGCCCTTCACTATGCTTATTAAGCAGTTGAAATGTGGCCAGTCCGAACTGATATGCAGTAAAAATGTAAAACACAGAGTGGGTTTCAAAGACTTAGGGTGGAAGAGAGAATGTAAAATGTTTTATTAGTGATTTTTAAAATTTATTGTATGTTGAAATAGTATTTTGAAAACATTGGGTTCAATAAACTAGATGAATACATTTAATTTCACTTATTCCTTTTTGCTTTTAAAAATGAGGCTATTAGACAATATAAGGTTATGTTTGTGGCTTGCATTGTATTTCTACCGGGTGGTTCTGGGCTACAGCATAGGAGGAAAATGGTATCCAAGAAGTTCCAAAGAACTAGGAGGTGACTGGTCCATTAGTCAGTCAACAAACAGTTCCTGAACATACACTATAGGTTAGAGGTGAGTCAAGAAGCCATTGACCCTGATTTCAAGGAGCTGGCACTTTTGGATGAGACAGTTGGGTGACTGACCAAGGTCCTGAAAGCCAGGGAGAGAGGATTTCAAGGAGGAAACGAAGGACAATTATGGAGTCAGAAGCTGTGGTGATATTACAGCTGCTTTCTCCACCTGGCTGCAAGCTGATGTGCTCAAGGATGAGTCTAATCTTTTTTCCTTTGATTCAAGCATCAGGCTAAGTGTGATCTGTGTGCTGACTCACTGAACAATCGTCCTCACAACGTAGGTACTGACAGTAGCCCCATCTTACAGTTGCCAGAGAGAGGCACAGAGAGGTGAAGTGACCTTCCTGAGCTTGCACAGCTGGAAAGGAGCCGAAGGTGGATTTGAACCCACATCTGCCTGACTCTGGGATCTCATGGGCTAAACTGCAATGAGATACAACTTCTCCTTGTTGGAGAAATGCAGTTGCATTGTTGCCTGAAAAATCCACTGGCGCAGGAGTCTCTCCCATGCCAGTTCTCCAAAGAGTGGAAGCGGGCTGCTCAGTTCCTGCCCCCACCCTCAACCCTCCAACCTTGATTGACAGCCGCCCCAACTGGCGTCGCTGGAAAACTTGATTCTCCCCCACCCCTCATCTCCAGCCCCGTCCCATCCCCCATACCAGCCCGCTGTGGCTGTGGATATGGGTCAGCTCTTGGAGTGGGGTGGGGCTGCCAGCACCTGGGGACTTGCCCTGTGGCCCGAGCAAAGTTGGAGTTTAAGTCACCTCCACCTTCCTCTTTCTTCCCGCTGCATCCTTCTGGATGACTGCTTGCAGTGGCCTCCAGCCCCCTCCTCTACCCGCCTCAGCTTCAGCGCAATTTAATGTCTCACCGCGCTGGCCTTATTTGACAAACAGGTGATTTTGCTAATGAGGAATAAATGAGATCCACAGGATAAGAGAGGGTGTGCAGCAGCTGGCGTGAGGGCAAGATGTGCTGAGTTTATTAAAATAATATCTGGCCACATGCTCGGTGCCCGGGGTCCAGGCTGGAGGAGCGCCTTGCTTTCCTCTCTGATGCCTTCTGCTCCTCTCTGATGGTCTCTGTCCCCTCCCAGCTTCAGGAAGGTGCCTATTCCCAATGCAGGCTGGCAGGGAGGTGCAGACCCCCAGGTCCACCCCCCCCCAAAGTGTCCATTCCTTCCTGCAGGAAGCAGGGGTGGGGGCCGCTGGAAGGCTCTTAATTGGAACATGATGGGCCTGATGGATGATCCGAGTGGGGTGGGGCGAGTGTGTGTGTGTGTGCGTGCACGTGTGTGAGTGTGTGGAGGGGATCTGAGTGGGAGTGGCATGTCTCACGGGACACAGAGCAGGACAGAGTTGGGGTGGGGGAAGAGCTGGAATTGGATGAGGAGTGTGGGCAGGAGAGGGGAGGAAGGGAGAGGTGGGGAGTGGGGGGGCCGGAGGGGTAGAGAGACGACAGAGAGAAAACAGAAACGCAACAGGAAGACAGGGTTCGAGGGGCACACACATGCAGAGAGAGAGGAAAGAGAACCAAGGACCGCACAGCGAGAACCCAAAAGGTTGGCCCGAGGAGAAGAGGGAAGCAGCGGGGCAAGGGAAAGAGAGAGACAGACAGACATTTAGAATCACAGAGATGGACACATATAGAAAGATGGGGACTGAGAATCTGGCCCCTCTGCTCAGGGCAGGGAGATGGGGAGGAGGAAGAAGGAGTCTGGAGATGGAGGCAGAGGAGAAAGGATGCTGGAGAGGGCAGAGGCTGGGCATGAGGAAGGAGGAAGGAAGCTGAGCAGGCGGCCAAGAGCAGCTGGGGATTCCAGGAGGGCTCTGCCCTTGACCGGGGCTGAGCATCCTGCCTCTCCACCTCAGTTTCCCCACCCACACGCTGAGGGCCTGGATTGAATGCCTTGTACCCACTCCCTCCTGTGCTGCTGGCTGGTTGAAAAAGGGGAGAAGAGAAGGTTTGGGTGGGGAGAGGCAGGGGCCACAAAACAGGTGTGACATTTCCTATTCTAAGGCTAAGACTGGGACAAAAATGTGACCCCAGCTTCACAGTTGCAACCTGCCCGTGGTCACAGTAAGCCATGGCTCTCCATGCACTGGGCTGGGGATGAAGGAAAAGTCTGGAACGAAGGAAACAGAGAGGAGGCAAGAAGGTGGGTTTGGGATGAAAGGGGGAACAGGAAGCCGGAACTGGCTGGTGTCTGGAAGCCCAAGGGGCGAGTCCTGCCCTTCCCGCCTCTGTCTCCGCTCCCTCTGTTCCCTCTGCCTATTTTGCTGCCTCTGTTGGCAACTTCCTCCTTTTCTTTCTTTCTGGGCCACCTGGACTCAGCCTCAAAGTCCAGCCCCAATACACCTCCTCTCTGAAACTATCCACCACCTCCCATCCCTCTTTCCCCTGAGCCTGGGAGCAGTCAGGGGAAGATGAGGCAGGGGGAAATCCTGGAAGGCTTCCCAGAGGTGGTGAGGTCTGGAAGTCAGTTTCTAATGAGCCCTCCCAAACCTCAGTCAGGTACCCTCTTTGGAACTTACACCCCACCTGCCCATGCCCACATTTACTTAACAATGCCAAGAAAAATAATTAGAAAAATTTGGAACTCTAACAATCTAGGAAAAAATATCTGGGTATAATACAGTGGGGAGTGAAACTCCAGTAGCCCTTGATGGGCTTGTTCACGTGCTTTCTTGTAGGAATTTCTCTTTCTTTGTGACTCATGGACATTAAACGTGTATTTGGGCACTGCCTATAGTTCCTGGATACATGAAGACGGGGACCGGCATCTGGTGGCCCCACATGGAAGCCTGGGCCAAGGCAGGAGGTGGGAGAGGGTGTGCGCGTAGAGAGGAGGGGTGTGTGGGCAGGCAGATCTGAGGGGGCCTGTAAAACCAGAGGAGGGTGGGCTTCATTTGGGAGGCAATAGGGAGCCAGAGAAGGTTAGGATAGGCAGGCGGAAGCCTGTCCAGGGTGGTTTCAGGTTCCCAGGAGACTCGGGGTGGGGGTGGTGGGAGTCTCCCGTGGGCCACGTCTCTGTTGCTGGCCTGCCCTGTACACCTGTCAGTGCTCTATACTGTCACCTCCATCATTCCCCTCTTTCTGTCACTCCGTGTGCCCCGTTTTCTTTCGAGTGCCCTTCTGTCTGTCTGCCTTTTAAAATCCCCGTTAGGACCTCCCTGGTGGTCCAGTAGTTGGGACTCCATGCACGTCCATTGCAGGGGGCACAGGTTAAATCTGTTGGGAAACTGAGATTCCCGCATGCCACGTGGTGTGGCCAAAGAAAAAAAAATGAAAAAATCCCTGTCATTTTCCCTCTGGGTTCTAGCACTGGCTCGGCCCCTCCCCCAGCAGGCAGGCTGCCTCGTCCTCGCTGCCCACCTCTTTCCCCCTCCCCCTCTCCTCTGTCTTCCAGCTCTGTTGTCTCTACCAAGCTCTCTCCCCAGTGTCTCTCTGCATCTGCCTGTCTCTGAGTCTGTGTCTCTCTGACTCAGTGCCCCTCAGGCTGCGTGTCTCTTCCTCTCTTCCTCTCCCCTGCCCCAAAAGACAAGAGTGTCCCACCCCACTCAGGGGCTGTCATCCTCCAGGGCCCCCATACCCCCACCCAAGCAAAGCATCTCTCACACTTGTGTACCCAGACTGCAAGGGTACCCACGGCTCACATATCCCCGCCCCAGCTTGGCCACCGGTCCTGAGGATTTGCCCTGTCTTCCTTTGGGTATAATTAAGCTCGGCCTGGGGGCTTCCCAGGGGGCGCTGGGGTAATAAAGAGCCTGCCTGCCAATGCAGAAGACATAAGAGATGCAGGTTCGATCCCTGGCAACCCACTCCAGGATTCTTGCCTGGAGAATCCCATGGACAGAGGAGCCTGGCGGGCTACAGTCCACAGGGTTCCAAAGAGTCGGACACCACTGAAGCGACTTACCACACGCAAACTCCTCCCTGACCAGCTGCAAGCCCAGGGCAGAGCACACAGTAGGTCTTCAAGAGTTGTTTGAGGAATCTTTCTCTAGCTGTTTCCCATTCCTATGTGGATGTATCCCCCCAAGAAACTCACCCTCCCCCGGGGCAGAGGAGAGAGGGAAACACCCCGCTAGTCCACCACCTTCCCTCCTCACACTTTCTTGACAGTTTTCCTGTCGCGGGCTGTCTTCCTTCCCATCCATCATTTCCTCTTTTCCCCCGCCTCCCCCAGTCCCACACCCCCATCACTCTTGCTCAAGCGAGCTGAGGGCTGCCCAGCTCTGCCTCCTCCCGGCGCCCTCCCCCACCTCCATCTCCACTGGCCCCAAAGCAACCAGCTTCCCCTCCCAGCAGCATCCATCAGGGAGTCTCCATGATGGGGAGGGAGGTGTTTGGAGAACTGAGATTGGAAATGATTACAGGACATGCTTAGAGCTCAGTTAATAGCCCGGAAGCCACACAGACACAGGCTTCGCCTGACCCTCCTCTCCCCAGTACCCAGCCACACGTCCCAGGCTGCAGTGACGAGTGGAGGGCAGAATTGTCTTCTGAGATTTCCCAGTACCAGCCAATACCAATGGGAGACCCAACACCAGCCTTGAAGAAGGAGACTCAAGAGTTCTGTCATGGTATTACAGTGTAAGCATTTACCCACGTTTAGCTCTCTAAAAAGCAGTTTCTAAAGCTAACACAGAATGATTCAAACCACAACAAGACAAAACAGACTGGGAAGAAATAAGCCACAATATTAACAGCTAACGTCTCTGAGTGGTGGGACTCTGGGTAAGACAGGTATTTTCTTTCTCCTTTTCTGAATTTTCCAAATGTTTCTTAATGAACAGCCTCAAAGTAATTGTTTTCAAAAGGCTGTGTTCGTCCATGTGTGTGTATATACATTTAATACACGGCACACTGATTTAACAGTGCTATTTGGAAAGTACTTGATTTTCACGTCTAAATTTTATTTATTTTTTTGAGTAGGTTAACACATACACATGGTTTATAATTCAAAATGTACCAGAAAAGGTAGAGAGTGAAACGTCTATCTTGGTCCTCACCATCCCTGGCCACCGGGCTCCACTTCCTGGAGAGAAAGATAGTACCTGTTCTTGTGTATGCTTCTCGAAACAGCATCACGTTAGGAATTTTTTTGAACTTTTTTTATATTGGAGTATAGCCGATTAACAATGTTGTGACACTTTTAGGCGAAGAGCCAAGGGGCTCAGCCATTCATACACATGTATCCATTCTCCTCCAAACTCCCTCCTATCCAGGCTGCTACATAACATTGAGCAGAGTTCCCTGTGTTGTACAGTATGCTATCCGTCTTATTAATAACTATAGCAGTGCCGACACACACTTTTAAGAAGAGAGATGAAGCGATGATTTCTTCCATTGTTGTTCAGTCACTCAGTCCTGTCCAACTCTTTGTGACCCCATGGACTGCAGCATGCCAGGCTTCCCTATCCCTTCACCATCTCCCACAGCTTGCTCAGACTCATGTCCATTGAGTCGGCGATGCCATCCAACCACCTCATCCTCTCTTGTCCCCTTCTCCTCTTGCCTTCAATCTTTCCCAGCGTCAGGGTCTTTTCCAATGAGTCAGCTTTGCACATCAGGTGGCCAAAGTATTGGAACTTCAGCTTCAGTATCAGTCCTTCCCATGAATATTCAGGGTTGATTTCCTTTAGGATGGACTGGTTGGATCCCCTTGCAGTCCAAGGTACTCTCAAGAGTCTTCTCCAACACCACAGTTGATGAGCATCAGTTCTGCAGTGCTCAGATGATTTCTTTAGCATCACTCAATTTTCCTTCCTGCTTCAGGATGACTCGGTCCTGGACCAAAGGCTGAAATTTCCCCAACCTGGGGAAAGTGGTCTCTCAGACTCTTGAATGAACTGTTCTAGAACCCTGCCTGTCAACCCATCTGGCTTCTCAAGATATCAAGGACCCCAAGAACCCCTTGCCATTCCCCTTTTCAAACACTCTATTATTCCTGACTGTACAAGCGATCCTTCAATGAAAACATCGTAGAAACATGTAGTATAGAATGTCCTCTGTCAACCCACCCTCAGGCATAACCAAAGGGAATGCTTTTGGCTAATATTCTGGCAGCTTTTTCTTTTATTTTTTTTGGTGTGTAGTTTTAAAAAGTAGGTTGGAGAGGGGGCGGATTTCCTAGAAGTCCAATGGTTAAAACTAATCCAAGCTTCCAGTGCAGGGGGTGTGGATTCGATCTCTGGTTGGGGAACTAAGATCCCACATGCTGTGTGGAGTAGCCAAAAAATAAAACACGGAGCTGGACTGAGCAATGTGTTGACATTTTCCATTTTTTAACTTATCTGCCCACCTCAGCACAGAGAGATCTTTCTCATCAAGAAGATCATTTTCGAGAGGTATTCTGGGATGAAAGAAGGGAAACCCTTTGAGGTCCAGTGGCTTTTGCTTTTGCAGGACGTGGGACTGGATGAGGTCTAGATAGGTGATGTTAGCCAAGCGAGGTGACCCAAGGTTTCTCTGATCCTTTTCCTGGCAGGCAGGAGACTCCGAGGTGCCCAGAGAGCAGGAGTGCCCCCTGCCAAGTAGGAAACAGACTTTGGTAGAAATGATGAAGAGCTGCCTTGCTCTAACCCAGCGCCCGTGGTCCAGGAAGTGGGGCCCTGTGAAGCCTCCTCTATCAGTTTCCAGCCGTGTCTCTCCTCTGCAGAGAAGTCAGGCAGACTGGCAGGTAGAGATGATGGAGGTGGTGGCAGCAGGTCTGGGGAGAGCTGGGAGGGGTGAGTGCAGAGAGGGAGGTAATTAGGAACCAGGCGGTATCACAAATCTCCCAGCCGTGCTGACACCCGCCGAGAGTGATCACACACTTGGAGTCAGCCCAGACAAGTGTGAAAGCCCTTCACTCCATCTCGAAGGGGAGAAACAGGAAGGAGAAGATGAGGGCTAGGGGAACCACACGACAACCCCACCCCTCAGCTCTCCCTCCAAGAGAGCCCTGAGGTCATCCTCACACTCCCCCTCCCTCAGCCCTGACCTGGGGCAGGGAGCTGTGACTCAGAGGTGTGGAAGGGCAGCCGCAAACCTTGCAAGATGAGGGAAAGGTCCTGGAAGCATGTGCCCCGAAGAAGGAAGGTGAGGAAGGACTCTATCATGACATCCAATCAAGGCGATGTAGATGTTGCCAAGTCCTCAGCCAATTCCAACTGCTTCTCATCGGGAGACGCAAAGCATGATTCCTGTGTTTGAAAAATTGGTCCCCAAGGAAAGGGGAAATTGACACAGGTTGAAAGGAGCCTGTGTACCAGAAATGAGACGTGCGCTATGGATATTTCTCAACAATCTTGCCATTTGCTCAGCAAAGAAATGGAGGCTCAGAGAGGCTGGGTCCTTGGCCTGAGGGCACAGAGCTATGAAGTGGTGGAGATGAGATCTGCTTGTTTTGGACGTCCAAGCTTCCATCACACCATCTCCCTGTCACCCTGAGAAAGAAGAAGTGAAGGCTCTCTCTGTAAGGGATAGGTCCTTAGAGGTACAAGGGTTTCAGAGGCTGGGAGGTGGGTAAGTGGCCTCCGAATTCCAAAAAGATAAACAGCAACAGAATCCCTCCCCCCACCCCCCAGCACCTACTGGGGCAGCTTTGGCTCTGCTGAGTCTTTGGGGTCAAGGACTCCGGTTCTAAGGGTATTACAGACCTGGGGGGGGGGGTCCTCCTTGTTCTCTGGTTGCAGCAATTTCCCACCTGGGGAGCTGCTTGCAGGAGCATCCTTCATTGGTCACGGCACAAGGCCTGTGGTGGAATCAGGTTTGCAAGTTCATTCTCATCTCAGCTGGGTCTGTAAGGAGTGGAAAAGTGGGAAGGTGGGGTCATCAATGGAAGGTCCCCAAGGTTAGGCTGAGACTTCACTAAGGATCTGTGGTGATAGCCTCTCTCCAGCCTCCTCTCCTATCGCTCCCCCACCCCCCACCATTTTTCACTCTGCTCCCAGAATATCTCCTGACTTGTAGCCTCTGCTCCCGCTGTTCCCTCTGCCTGGAACACACTGAGTTTTAGATCTCGGCTTGACTGTTTTCTACTCTACACTGAGCACTTAACTCCAAGGTCACCTCTCCTAGAGGACTATCCCTGGCCAAAGTCGCCTCCTATGATTCTCTTTTCCTATAGCACTTGATGCTAAACTCTGTGAACAAATTAACAGAAGGCGGCGGCAGTCAGGGAAAGGAGAGCGCTGCACATATTTGTGACTATGAGGATGTGTACGTGTGCATGTGTGACTGTGAATGACCACATGTGAGTCTAGCCATGCATGTGAATGCGCTTGTGAATTTGTATGTGATCTCTGAGCACCTATGTGTCTCTGTGAGCATCTGATAGCGTGTACATGTGCGTCTGAATGTATGCATATACATTTTTGCATATGTGATTGTGTACGTGTGTGGTTCTGTACATGGAAATATAAATGAATGGATGAGACAGATGCATACATATTTATGCGTCTGTGTAATACTTCATTCACATACACACGTGGATCGGAATGTGTACAAGTGTATACGTATTTATGATTCTGTGCACATAAGTGTCTGCAAGGAGATCAAACCAGTCCATCCTAAAGGAAATCAACCCTGAATATTCATTGGAAGGACTGCTGCTGAAACTGCAGCTCCAACAGTTTGGCCACCTGATGCAAAGAGCTGACTCATTAGAAAAGACCCTGATGCTGGGAAAGATTGAAGGCAGGAGGAGAAGGGGACACAGAGGATGAGATGGTTGGATGGCATCACTGACTGGATGGACATGAGTCTGAGCAAGCTGTGGGAGCTGATGAAGGACAGGGAGGCCTGGCGTCCTGCAGTCCATGGGGTCGCAGAGAGTCGGGCATGACTGAGCGACTGAGCAACAAGTGTCCACACTCTTCCAGAGATGCGTGTCTGAGCAGCTCTCCCTCTCTCCCTTTGTTTCACCTCCTCTATCTCCCACTGTCCTCCCGCCTCCACTCTTCTTCCTCCTCTTGCCCAGGTGCTCTGGCCTAAGAATGATCACTTCAGGTGGCCCTCCCTGCTTCTCTGGCTTCGGGCATTCCCAGCAGGTGGGAAGCAGCTCAGGAGGGGATCTCAGCAGGTGAAAAATCCAGCTCCAGCCCCCACGGAGCCCCAGTGAGAAAGGAATTCCCTGCAGGCCCTTCCCTAATCCCCCAACAGATCCCTCCCCCACTTACCTCTAGCATCTCCTGGAACAAAGGACCCTTTTTTTCTGTTCTGTACTCATGGGTGGTCCCATTCCTGACAGCTGGGTGGGGGCTGGGAGAGACTGCAGAGTTGGGGGGAGGGCAATTGGGCAACCTCTACTGGCCTCAGTTTCCCCTGAGAAACAGAAGACAGTACAGAAGGGTCAGCAGGCAAAACTGTACTGCCCAGATGGTCCAGTTTTATCTCTCTCTTCACTTACCCATCTCAGGCAGTGTTTACTGAGAACCTGCTGCGTGCCAGGCTCCCTATTATGGACTGGAAACCCAGAGAAGAACAAAAGGCATCTCTCTATCTTGAGGAGTCTGTGGTGGAAGTAGAGGTGGTGGGGGGAACCACAGAGAACCACAGAGATCACTAGACTCCTGGATGGAACAGGGTTGTACCAGAAGGCAGGTGGAGGATCTAAAACCTTTGCACAGCTCCACCTCACCTGCTTAACTGAAGTCTACGTTCCTTAGCATGACATGCAAGGCCCCCTTCAATAAGGAGGCGTCCTGCATGTGCAGCTGTGTGAGAGAGAAGTGGACCTTAAGTTTTGGTGACTAGAGATGTCAGGGAGGAACCTCCTGAAAGCCAGGCCACGGCTTGAGAGCGTGGCAGCTGGACCTTGCGGTCCGATTCGTCCACAGCCGTTGGTTTTGGGGTGGTGAGGAGCTGTGACTGATTCCAAGTATTGATATTTGTGCGCTGGCAGGAGGTGCTCCAGTTGACCAAGTGCCTGCCCTCCGTCACCTTTTCCTCTGAATCCCAATGAGGCTGTTGTGATGAAGCCCATTCGGCATGTAAAGAGATGGAAGAAACAGGAAAAAGTGGCGACTCCTCCCTGCAAGGGGAAGCACTTGGGAAACACTTGATGCTGCAGGTTTCTTGGAGTTGGCAGACTCCTGTTTTGTTTATACCTGCTTCTGTTTTGATTTTTTTCATTAAACAGCTGTTCCCTCATGTCACCTTTAGGAACACTTATATTCCTATGAGTCTCAACATTTACCTGGCCGCCCATCCATCCACTCCCTCTCCATCTACCTATTCACCATTCCTACATGTCCTCTACACCGTTCCTATACATCACGCCCCATCTAGCCATTCACCCGCCTATCCACCCTTCCACCCACCCACAAATATCTTAACCCATTCTCCCATTTACCCACTACCCACCCCTTCATTTAGTCACCAGTCCATCTATCCACCCTCCATCTACCCATCCACTCATATTTTTGTTGTTGTTTTAGTAAGTCCATGGGGTCACAAAAAAGAAGAGTCCATCCATATAGCCATCTACTCTGGAAGGACTGATGCTGAAGCTGAAACTCCAATACTTTGGCCACCTGACGTGAAGAACTGACTCATCTGAAAAGATCATGATGCTGGGAAAGAATGAAGGCGGGAGGAGAAGGGGACGCAGAGGATGAGATGGTTGGATGGCATCACTGATGCAATGGACTTGAGTTTGAGTAAACTCCGGGAGTTGGTGATGGACAGGGAAGCCTGGCGTGCTGCAGTCCATGGGGTCACAAAGAGTCAGACACGACTGAGCGACTGAACTGACTAAATGCTCTCCTATCTATTCAGCTACTCATCCTTTACCAAACCATTCACTCATCTACCACATACCCACCAGGGCATCTTCCTATCCATCCACATTCTCACTTGCCCGCCAATCTACCCACCCACTCACCTACCATTATCCAGTCTCACCCACTCACTTATTGTTATACTATTGCTCCATTAACACACTGATCTGTCTTCATGTCCACTCATCTACCCAGCCATTTGGTCACCCCACGCTCGTCTACTCATCCATTATTCCACCCATTCACCTATATTAACCACTGCTTTATTCCCCCACCACCATCTACCTATCCATTCACCTACCCATTTATCCAGTCATCCACACACATCCATCCAATTACCAACCCACCCTAGACTATCCACCCATCCATCTACCTACCTATTTGACCAACCAGTCAGCCATCCCTCCAGAAACCCAAACAGACCACCTTCTGAGCAGTCCATTCATCTGGCTTCCTACTCATGCACCCATCCATTACTCCTGGGCACAGATTCCAGGTGGGCTTAATGGAGCCATTGCATCAGACTTGCAGAGTTTATCCTGGGACATTCCAGTGACCACCCACCTGCCCAGGCTTGCAGGAACTGGAGGCGGAGATGGTGGTGGTGCGAGTAACTTAAATGCAATCTTCTCCAGGGTGTAAAGATCAGCTGGAAACTCTTCCAGACCCAGCGCTAATAATTTTGGAAACTCAAGGATATGGGAGATGGAGACAGAAACCTGGGGAAGGCGGGGGTGGTGGTAGTGGAGAAGACTAGTGAGCTAACTAAAAAGCGGAGGGGAGGGGCTCCCCTGGTGGTCCAGTGGTTAAGACCCCACACTCCCAGTGCACAGGGCACATGTGCGATCCCTAGGAGGGGAATTAATAAGAGCCCACTTGCCAAGTGGCAGGGCCAAAAATGAAAGGAAAAAAAAAAACCCAATAAAATTAAAAGGAGAAGAGAAAGAAATAGAAGTTTATAGAGAAACAGAGTGGAAAAACACAAAGGGCAGTGGGGTGGGGTTGGAATGGAAGAAAGACAAATAGAAAGGCACAATACTTGTAGCGGCGAGGAGGAAGGTGAGAAAGCCTGGAGAAAGCGGGGGCGCGAGGGTCGTGAGTTTCCCCGCTCTGGCCCTCCCCTCCCTTTCCAGAACTCCTGAAAGCCCATCCCGGGATGGATCCAGAAACCATTTCAAAGCCCGCGGAGAGCGCGGCGCTCCAGGCGCACCGGAAGGGCGGCTGCGTGGGTTCTGCCGGCTGCACCATCAATTAGGCGATCACTGGGCCCGGCGAGCCGCAGCGTCTGTGGAAATTACCTTTTAATTTCTTAATCACACTGTCCTTACCTGCAGCTCAACCCGCCCCCGAGCGGTGCACGGGGAGCTGATTTTCTTGAACCACTCTCCAGGTGCCATAAATTAGGACGCCGATCGCCTGTGAGCGCGCGGGAGAACGCCTCCGCCTCGGCGCACGCGCACAGCCTATGGGATATTTGTATTTCTTTCCGCACGGTCGGGTAGCTTCTGCTAAGGCGCTCCCTTCACCCCGCTTCATTGCTACCAGGAGACCCCAAACCGGTTCCGGGGGCATGGGTACCTGGGCTCCCATAGACCCGAATGCCAAGCCCGGCCCCTGCTGGGCACTAGTTGTGTTACGCCGGGTGAACCTCAGTTTCCCCCTGTGTCACATGGAAATAAAAATAGCATCTATTTGTATAAATTGTGAGGCTTAAAAGAGATAAGCCTTATGAAGCACAAGATCCCAAAGTGCTGTCAAAATGTTAGCTAGTTTTCATTCACTTGTTTAGTGAGTATTTATTGAGTGGCTACGCTTACCCCTTGGAAGGAAAGTTATGACCAACCTAGACAGCATATTCAAAAGCAGAGACATTACTTTGCCAACCAAGGTCCGTCTAGTCAAGGCTATGGTTTTTCCAGTAGTCATGTGTGGATGTGAGAGTTGGACTGTGAAGAAAGCTGAGCGCTGAAGAATTGATGCTTTTGAACTGTGGTGTTGGAGAAGACTCTTGAGAGTCCCTTGGACTGCAAGGAGATCCAACCAGTCCATTCTGAAGGAGATCAGCTCTGGGTGTTCTTTGGAAGGAATGATGCTAAAGCTGAAACTCCAGTACTTTGGCCACCTCATGTGAAGAGTTGACTCACTGGAAAAGACTCTGATGCTGGGAGGGATTGGGGGCAGGAGGAGAAGGGGATGACCGAGGATGAGATGGCTGGATGGCATCACCGACTCGATGGACATGAGTTTGAGTGAACTCCGGGAGTTGGTGATGGACAGGGAAGCCTGGCGTGCTGTGATTCATGGGGTCGCAAAGAGTCGGACACAACTGAGCGACTGAACTGACTGACTGACTAATTATGGATCAGGAGCTCCTGAAGGCCCTGCCTAGACAGCATATTAAAAAGCAGAGACATTACTTTGCCAACAAAGGTCTGTGTAGTCAAAGCTATGGTTTTTCCAGTAGTTATGTATAGTAGATGTGAGAGTTGGACTATTAAGAAAGCTGAGTGCCAAAGAATTGATGCTTTTGAACTATGGTGTTGGAGAAGACTCTTGAGAGTCCCTTGGATTGCAGGGAGACCCAACCAGTCCATCCTAAAGGAGATCAGTCCTGGGTGTTCATTGGAAGGACTGATGCTGAAGCTGAAACTCTAATACTTTGGCCACCTGATGTGAATAACTGGCTTATTTGATAAGACCCTGATGCTGGGAAAGATTGAAGGCAGGAGGAGAAGGGGATGACAGAGGATGAGACTGTTGGATGGCATCACCGACTCAAAGGACATGACTTTGAGTAAACTCCGGGAGTTGGTGATGGACAGGGAAGCCTGGAGTGGTGCAGTCCATGGGGTTGCAAAGAGCTGGACACGACTGAGTGACTGAACTGAACTGAACTGAAGGCCCTGCAGACACAGATGAACCAAACACAGTGTCTGCTGTCCCGGCAGGTGCAGTGGTTGTGGATGGTGATGGTAATGGTGGTGATGGTGATGATTATTCTCCTATGCTCAGGGGATCCCAGGATTTGTGAGAGCCATGGTGCAGATGCATGCCTGGAGAGGAGGTGATGATGGGGAGGCAAATGAGGACTTAGGGTGGAGGAGTTGTCAGATGGGAGTGGAGCTGATCCCTAACACAGGTGCAAGCACATCTTGGAGATGCTGTTCCAGTGGCTTGCTTAAGCCCACCCAGTCACTGAAGGATCTTGCGTCTGCCCGTTCAGTGCTTTCTCTTCCCGTAGCTCAGTGGTTCTCAAAGTGTGTCACTAAGCAGCAGCATCACAAGGGAGCTTGTTAGAAATACAGATTCTCAGCTCCTACCCCAAGATCTTCTAAATCAGAATCTCTGGGGTCAGGGCCAAGGAATCTGTGTTTTAGGAAGGTCCTCAAGCACTGTAAAGTTTGGGATGTACTCTCATAACTGACACAGCGTTTCCTTTGCTAACTGCCTTTATTGGAGGAATTGGATCAGGCACCCAGGCTGAGATATCACTACACATTCATGAGAATGATTAAAATAAAATAGACGGACAATACCAAGTTTTAGTGAGAATATGGAGCGACTGGGACTCCTCTATATTGCTGATGGGAAAAAACATTTGACAGTTAAATTGTTTTTCTTGTAAAGTTAAAATACTCTGATTATATGACCCTGCAGTCCACTCCTAGATATTTACCCAAGAGAAATGAAAACCATGTTCACACAAAGACTTGTTCTTCAACCTTTTTGGCAGTTTCACTCATAACAGCTCCAAACGGCCAAATGTCCATCAGTTAGTGAATGGACACCAAATCGTGGTGTGTGCTTGGTTGCTTCAGCTGTGTCTAACTCTTTGTGACCCCATGGATCTTCCCCACCCAGGGATAGAATGTGTGAGAGCAGGCAAGGCTAACATTTGTTGAATGACCCAATGAGTGAATACACAAAGGGCCTGGAACCAGGCATGGTATATCTTTGACACTCAGTACAGGTTCTGAGTGGACCCCATAGGTTCTACCTCCAAAAGGCATTCTTGATCTGTTTGTGTTTCTCCATCTTCACCAACTTTGCCTCATCCAAGCTTCCATCACCTCTGGCCTGAGCGACTAGCCAGTTCCTAACTGGCTTCCCAATTTCCACACTTGCCTTAATGGCTCATCCTGCCCATAAGGGCCAGTCATCTTTGCAAAATGTGGACCGGAATTGTGTCCTCCCCTGCCTAAAACCTTCTGATGGTGTCCCATTGCTTATGGCCGTGGCCTCCATGTCCTGAATGATTTGGCCCCGTCTACCCCACTAACCTCTCCTGGGGCTGTTCTCCTTGCAGTTGAAATAACCAGCTCTCTCCCACCTCATGACCTTGGCACTAGCAGGTCCCTAGGCCTAGATTGCTTTTCTCCAGGTCATCACATGTGGCTCCTTTCATCAATTTAGGGCTCAGCTCAAAGGTCACCTCTTCGGAGAGGTCTTCTTTGAACCCCCTGTCTGAAGCAGCCCATTTCCAGTCATCTGTTTCACCTACCCAGGCATTTACTGAGCAACTACTAGATTCGAGGCGCTGTTCTAAGTGCTGAGGAAATAGTAGTGGACACAATAGGGGGTGCCGTGCCTTCTCAGATGCCTCTGTAGATCTCAAAACATTCCGCTGCCTTGTTTGGGAACCTGCTTGTCTTCCTCACTAAGTGCCAAGAGGGCTGGGTCTGAGTCTGTCTTGTTTACCCAAGCACTTTAGGTACTGGGTAAACATCTGTTCAATAAAAGAACAAATTATTGGATGGATGGCAGGCAGGCCAGCCAACTGGGTAGGTATGCAGAGCAGCCGAAACACCCTCCACCTGGCACTTGGCTCTTGCTAAGATCTCCCTGAGCTCAAATGAAGCTTTCTTCAAAGAAATCTCACTGGCAGCCCGAAATTGTGGTATATCCATATAGTAGAATACTACTCAGTAATACAAAGGAATGAACTACTGTTGTATACAATAACATGGATGAATCTCAAAGGCATAATGCTGAGGGAAGGAAGTCAAAAACAAAAGGCTACATACTGCATGATCTCATTGATATGAAATTCTAGAAAAGGCAAAACTATTGTGACCTGAACTTGAACTTTGGTTGCCTCGGGCTAGAATTAGTGTTTAGGGAAGGGTGGAGAGGGAATGACTCCAAAAAAGCACTTTTTTGGGTGGTGGAAATCTTCTATATCATGACTTTTTAGTTCAGTCGCTCAGCTGTGTCTGACTCTTTGCAACCCCATGAACGGCAGCACGCCAGGCCTCCCTGTCCATTACCAACTCCTGGAGTCCACCCAAACTCATGTCCATTAAGTTGGTGATGCCATCCAACCATCTCATCCTCTGTCGTCCCCTTCTCCTCCTGCCCTCAATCTTTCCCAGCATCAGGGTCTTTTCAAATGAGTCAGCTCTTCGCATCAGGTGGCCAAAGTATTGGAGTTTCAGCTTCAAAATCAGTCCTACCAGTGACCACCAAGGACTGATTTCCTTTAGGATGGACTGGTTGGATCTCCTTGCAGTCCAAGGGACTCTCAAGAGTCTTCTCCAACACCACAGTTCAAAAGCATCAATTCTTCGGCGCTCAGCTTTCTTTATAGTCCAACTCTGACTGTAATGGTTGTGCATAATTAGTCAAAATTCATTGCCTTGCCCACTTGGAACTGGGGGATTTTATTGTATATGAATGATCCCTCAATAAAGCAGGTGGGGCATAATTCCTCTCCTAAGATGGTATCCTAAGGAAATATTCACAGTATGAACAAAGATGATGTACAAAGATGGACTTCAAAGAAATGTTTATTATGATGAAAAACTGAATGCAAGCAAAATGTTCAGCTGTAGGGGGGGTGAAAAAAATGATAGTTTTGGGATGTCCCTGGTGGTCCAGTGGCTAAGACGCCTCACTCCCAATGCAGGGGGCCTGGGTTCGATTCCTGGCCAGGGAGCTAGATCCTGCATGCTGAAACTATGAGTTGGCATGCTGCAATGAAGATGGAAGATCTTGTGTGTTGCAACTAAGATCCAGCACAGCCAAAAACTATTTTTTAAAAAATGATAGTTTATGCACAGGATTGATTGCTGTGCAAATTATTAAAATAATTTAAGGACATGAAAATATATTCAGATAATGCCCACTGAAAGACAAAGGATAGAATGTAGGTTCTGGGGGCAAAATGCTTGTATTGAATCCTGGCTCTGTCACACACTAGCTATACAATGTTGGGAAAATATTTAGTCTCCCTAATGCTAATTTTCTCATCTGTTCAATGGGGATGCCAGGAACATACTGCATAGGTTATTGCCAAGATTAAATAAAGATTAAACAAGTAAAATTCTTAACTTCTGGGGACTTCCCAGGTGGCTCAGTGGTTAAGACTTTGCCTTCCAGTGCAGGGGGCATGGGTTTGATCCCTGATCAGGAAACTAAGATCCCACATGCCGCACTGTGCAGCCAAAAAAAAAAAAAAAAAGTTTTTGTAAAAAAAATTGGTTAAGAGTTCCTGGTGGTCCAGTGGTTAAGACTCTGAGTCCCTAGTGCAGAGGTCATGGGTTGCATCCCTGGTCTGGGAGGATCCCACATGCTGCATGGCATGGCCAAAAAAAAGATTGGTTACAGTTCCAGCAGTAGCAGGTGGTGGAGCCAGGCCTTGACCCCAGAGGGTCTGGCTCCAGAGACCACACTTTTTGCCACAACTCAATCCTGCAGATGTCAGGCTAAGATCAACTGGGCATTTCCTCTTTGCCATAGGAAGTCACGGATGGTTTTATAAAAGAACAGGAGAGGGACCAGTCAAAACGCAGTCCGGTCTCCATACCAGAATAATTGCTTTCTCTCTTCTTCCCACCTCAAAAGATATTCAGGAAGAAGCCAAAGATGTTCTATTGGCTAGGAATTAGAAACTTGAACCTGACCCTTCAACTCTGACCTTCTAGGAGAAGCAGATCATTTCCTTCTGTGCTGCAGATTTCTCGTCTTAATAAAGATAGAGTTGGGGGGGGGGAGGGTGAAGGAAGGGGAGGGAGTGTTTCTAAATGTGAACAACAACAACAAAATACCCTGAAATTTTATCTCAGCCTCAAGAGGAGATCAGGCATGCCAAAGTATCTGTGTTATTGATAACAATAACGATAGTGATTATTATATTTTATTTTTCAATCGTGGTAATTATTGTACATTAAATCATTAGCATTCATTATTCCTACAATGTGTAATTAGGACAATGGTGGATAGATTGCTCTTGACTGTAATGAAGTTTTTATAATTGTAATTTATTGGCATCAAATTACCTTTCTTAAAACGAATCTGAACATCACACTCTTAATTCTGGGGAGGGGGTAGCAATTATTTTTAATTAATGTTTCTTGTTTGTGCCACACAGGGGGAGCTGTCCGACCAATCCAATTCCCTGTGTCTGTGAGGAAGTTAACCAAGAATATCAGAGGCATTCTTGAACCACTCATCTATCACAAAACCTCCCCCTCCTCCCTGTCCCCAGCTCTGTTTCCAGCATTTCCCCTCCTCTGAAGCAGCAGCCACAGAGGGAAGGAAAAAAAATAAAGAACCAACGATTTACCAACATGATTAGCTGAGAAGACAAGAGACGATGATGCAGATTATTTAAGCCAATTTGTTGCTAAGTGTGAGAAGAATATGTATATTTTTCCTTCGAAAATGGATGAATAGCCAGCCTTGTGCTGGAGGACATGGACCCTGGGGGTGTATTTCGTTTTTGCTGTCTGCAGATTTTATTGTGAGGTTTAATATAGGCTGGTGAGCTTCCCCAACCCTCACCAACCCCATCTGATGATTAGTTAAAGTGGCCTTTCCCAAATATGAATCTACCTGTTGTATCTAGAAAGGCTGAGCGAGAAGTCTCAGGGCATTTACTGTTGTAATATGAAATTGCCTATGTTTGACTGGTTTTGACCTACAAAAGGGCTTCCCTTGTGGCTCAGCTGGTAAAGAATCTGCCTGCAAAGCAGGAGACCTGGGTTCGATCCCTGGGTTGGGAAGATCCCCTGGAGAAGGGAAAAGCTACCCACTCCAGTATTCTTGCCTGAAGACTTCCATGGACTGTATAGACCTTGGGTTCACAAAGAGTTGGACCTACAAAAATGGCAATTTAATGGCTCACATGAATCTGTCCACTGGGATGGCAACGGATGAAGTGACTCCTCCCCAAAGATGATGAGGAGGAGGGAGAGAAAAGGTCATTAGTTTGGGAGGCTACTGGATGAATAAGAAAGTTACATGGGGACTAGAAAAGACCCTGATGCTGGGAAACATTGAGGGCAGGAGGAGAAGGGGGTGATAGAGGATGAGATGGTTGAATGGCATCATCGACTCAAAGGACATGAATTCAAGCAAGCTCTGGGAGTTGGTCATGGACAGGGAAGCCTGGTGTGCTGCAGTCTACCAGGTTGCAAAGAGTCGGACACTACTGAATGACTGAACTGATTTTCCAGGTTGCTCAGTGGTTAAGACTCCACCTTCCAATGCAAGGGGCACGGGTTTGATCCCTGAGGGGGAACTAAGGTCCCACAGGCTGTGGGATGTTGTCAAAAAAAACTTTTTCAAAGGAAAAAAAGGAAGAGTATATGTAAGAGTGGTGGGCATAAGGAAAAGAGGGGAAATGATGTGGAGAAAGGTCGTTTGCTTATCGCCCATCCTGGTGGGCTGCCGTCTATGGGGTCGCACAGAGTCGGACACAACTGAAGCGCCTTAGCAGCAGCAGCAGCATGTACGAACCGTAGTTCAGGTCCTTTCTGTGCAGAAATAAAATTATCTTCACAAGCTAGTTAGCGGTTGGAGCTGCAATAGAAACTGGGGCAAATTCTGATGTTAGCGAGGCAGCACCTCTGTTGAGGAGGACAGAAGCTTTAGTACCCGACCCCAGGAAAGGCAGTCTGAGGAACGAGTCTGGCCAATCAGACCCAGTTGTGTCCCATACGACCTGTGAGACCTTCAGCAAGCAGTTGGTACTCCTGCAAATGTTGTTGTTCAGTCACCCAGACCTCAGTCGTGTCCAGTTCTTTGCGACCCCCCAGACTGTGGCAAGCCAAGTTTTCCTGTCCCTCACCATCTCGCAGAGTGTGCCATTTCATGTCCATTGAGTCAGTGATGCCATCCAGCCATCTCATCCTCTGTCTCCCTCTTCTTTTTCTGCCCTCAGTCTTTCCCAGCATCAGCTTCTGCAAATGCTACTCTGTAAAATGAGAGGAAACTGGGGTTCCCTTTTCACAGGATGGTGAGGGTTAAATGAAATCATCTCCGTGAACATATTTAACATTGTGCCTGGCACAGAGTAGATGCTAAAAAAAGTTCATTTCCCATTTCCTTTCATTAATGAATCTCTGTATTTAAAATGGGGTCTGTGGCTTCCATGTGTGAGCAAGTTGTATTGGGAATGTGTCGGCAGAAGAAATAGAGGGTGGGGGAGAAGATATCATTCGTGACGGGGTGAAGGTGGGCAGGGTACATCTCATTTCTTGGCAAAAGCTGCAATTTGCCAGTCCTTTTAATTATTATTTTTTATTATAGATACAAATTAAAAATAAACTGTGTGTCTCATTCACAGCAGGGATTAAAATTGTTCTCTAATTATTATCTTTGAATCAATCTAGCTTCCATTAACTCTGCTTGCTGAGGTATAATTGAGGTGTGTGTGTGTGTGTGTGTGTCTCCTTGGTTAGTGGAGAAGACAACTACTTCCACTTGATGTGCCCAACTGTCACTTCCAAGGCTCCCATTTCACGTTTTCCTTCCTCTTTGCCAAAAAATCTAGGAAAGCAGAAGAGCTGAAGGGTATTCAGCACAAGAATCCCCATTTCCATTTCACCATTCTTAAAGTTTCTATTTAAAAACCAACATACAGTTTGCCACACCGAGGTACTTTTGTGTGTGTGTGTGGCCACGGAGCTCAGCATGCAGGATCTTAATTCCCAATCAGGTATCGAACTTGTGCCCCTGCATTGGAAGGTGGAGTCTTAACCACTGGACAATTAGGGAAGTCCCCAGAAGTACTTTTTTGGATTGGGCTAGGAGTGGGAGTGGTGACCTAAAATCAATAAAGTCAATACATAAGAATGCCCAAGCTCAATTTCTTCCTAAATATGGGCATTGCCAGTCTGTGAACTGATTCATAAGGGCAAGGAAGTTCATCTGTCTTGCTCATTGCTGTGTCCTCAGAACCTAGAATAGTGCCTAGTATCTGTTTAGTTCTCAGTAAATATTAATTGATTTACACAAGCATGTCCCCAGGATAATATTTGCAAAATGCATAGTAGATGAACACACAGTACGTAGTACATGGATCGTGGTAGCCCTCAATAAAACACAGCTCCTATCATTGTTATCACAATATCCCAGCTCAGATAGGCCAACCTGAGACTACCTTCTTCCCGTAAATTATATATTTTAACATTCACTGTCTTACTACCTCCATTTACCCACCCCTTGCTCTGTATCTGTGGTGCTTTGCATATATCATTGCTAATTCTTAGGCACACTTTGTAGGTTTATTTTGTTGTTCAGTTACTAAGTGTGATTTGCTGTTTAGTCTGTAAGTCATGTCTGACTCTTTTGTGACCCCAGGAACTGAAGCCTACCATGCTCCTCAGTTCATGGGATTTCCCAGGCAAGAATACTGGAGTGGGTTGCCATTTCCTACTCTGGGGGAACTCCCGACCCAGGGTTCAAATCTACGTCTCCTGCATTGGCAGGAGGACTTTTTTTTAACCATTGAGCCACCCGGGAAGCCCAGGCTTATTTTACAGATAAGGAAAACTGAGGTTCAGAGAGATGAAGCACTTGCCCCAAGTCACACAGCTGATAAGTGAGGGAGCTGGGATTTGAACTTAGGTCTCTGTTGGATCCCTAATACTCAGGGTCTCTCTTGTCACTCTTCTTCCCTATCTTTCACTCTCCAACTCACTTATTTATTCCAAGTGTGCAAAGTAAGGATTTTTGGTGCCATTTTCCAGGTGAAGAGAATGAAACCCAGAGAGAAGTCTTCCGACTTGCTTGGAGGTCAGGTGGTGTCACATGTTACATACACAGGGATCTCTTGCTACTGGCCAGTCTACCAGGTGTGAATTCTTACCAAGGAACCTCCCTGCCTTCCTGTACTAGGCAGCTAATCAGATGGAAATTAAAAAATAAGGACTTTGAAAAAAAAAGAGAAAGGTTTGAATCTAATAAATAAAGTTCAGATATTGAGGCCAGAATAGCTCCATGGTGCTTTCAGCAAGAAGCTTAGTTGAAATCATATAACTAGAAAATGGTTAAGTGTCAAGCTTGGAAAAAAATTAAGCATTTGTTCATTCATGCTTTGCACAAATATTTTTTGAGCTGATATTGCAGGGAACAAAAACGCTGGACTCTGCCTTCAGGAGTTTATGATCTAGTGGGGGAAGTAGATTTTATAAAATATTCACATGATGTATGTAATTATGACTGTGACAACATACAGGAGGGAAAAACACAGGGAGTTACAAGAGATGGTAACCAAGGGACACAATATCATGCTGTCGATATCAAGACTTGCTTTGGCCAATGCTACCACTCTCCCCCTGATTTCTGGTAAAAATAAAATCAGTGTCAGATCTAGGCTGAGTCCTTATAAGCGTTTACCTTTGCAGTCATAGAAGGTTGGGTCCAGGTGGTGCCTCCATCAACCTGGGCAAGCAAACTGCTGGGGTTGTTTGTTACTGCAGCATAACCCAGTCCGTGCTGACACAGACACTGGTTCTCCCATTGCTATGCACTTAGCTATCAGGTGAATTTATTTTTTGGCAGGAGTCGTTTTGTTATTGTTTAGGAATCGACCCCAATGAAAGAATCTGAAATGCAAACAATGCTATACGCACATGCAGGAAGATTCTCCCTTTTTAAAAATTCATGATCTTAAAGCATGAGAAATGATCTAAATTTTCATCAGATCACTGGTTAGCACAGAATGAAACCATTGAAAGTAACAGAGGGAAAGATACTGAACTTAACATACGGACACAGATGTGTAAAAAGGTACACACACACACACACAGAAGCAACAGACAGGCATGTAATACACCATGATGTCACTAATGACTCACTTTAGTGAACTGGATTACAGATAATTTTTTGTGCTTTTCTGTGCTTAGAATCAGTAGAAAAAATATGACTACACATTTAAAAATATTGTTTAAGAAGGTTTTTGAAATAAGATGAAAATAAGTTTTGCATAAAGATGTCTTTGTGAAGTGAGAAAAGGGTATGAGATTGTGTACAGAAAAAGGTAAAACTTGGATATGTCTGCATGGAAAAAAAGACTGGAAGGAAACATACCAAAATGCTAATAGTCAATTTCTCTGGAGAGGGTGATTTAGAAAGCTTTCTAGAAACTTCCATTTTCCCCTGGATTTTCCCATTTTCTATAATGAGCACAAATTGGTTTTATGATAGGAAATACAGTACTTTAAAAGCTGGTAGCAATACCAATACTTTGATAAATTGAAAAATACCTCTCTGTCTCCCTTTTTCCAAAGACTTCTCTCCTCTCATCTATTTTTATCACTATATAAACGTGTCCTTCTCATAAATCGAGTGGGTCTAAAATGGAATCCTAACTTTTAGTGGCTGTCTTGACTTGGTTCTAAAAAAAAAAAAAACAGTGCCATATTCCCTTAAAAAAATTAATGCGAACCAGGTTGCTCTCACTCAGAAAGACAGAATTAATAACAGGCACACAAACCTAGTGTAACACTAAGAGCTGTCAGCAATACAGCGCCAATGACACGTCTGTACATTCTGGAACGACCAGCGCCGACTGCTGTTTCTATGGAACATTTCTTTCAAAGATGCCAGGATGTTTTTCAAAGATGTGATCATACGGTTGATCTTCACAGGCTTGGGAGAGAAGGTGGAAGAGGGTGGCATCTCCTTGTATGCCTTTGCTAGCTGAGTGAGGGAGGTGTCTTCATGAACACGGAAAGTCAATGGGCTAGCCTTGCTGTGACCCAGTCTGGATTGCTGTGATTCAGTGGCCCTCACCCTGAACTTGCTTGCTCTCTTCAGTTGGCAAAGCCCTTGGCTTCCTGTGTAGGTCTCAGACTCCACGTCACATCTCAGAATCAGTCTCAGCTTCTCTATGGGAGGTTTCTGAAGGACACAGACCCTTCAGCACACTTACCCCAGGTAGTGACCATGTCTTTCTTGCTGTGCTCATTCATTCAACACGTGCCTTTCCCTGTAGACTCTGGACTCCAGCAGAGCATGGCTTTTGTGTGTTGCTCACTGTGTCCTCAGAGCCTGGCACACAGAAGACACTCATTGAATGGCTGCCGAATGAATAAGTGCATGAAAGAAACCCATGGGCTCCTCAATGGCCCACTCCCACTGAGAAGGAAAGAGGAGTCCAGAGTTCTCTTTGCCTCGGGCCAATTGGTCTCTCTGAGCCAGGGCCATATTATGGCCTCCTTCTCCCATAAAAATATAAAAACTGTATTTTCTGAATGTGTTGTTATAAAGATGAATATAACACAGGCTGGAGTCATTGTTATATGTACACTATTCATTTTTTAATTTTAAAACAAACATTAAAAGTTGTTCAACAAACAACTTTGTTTTCTAGTCCCTAGAAGTTGTGTTCAACAAGCTGGAAAAGTTTTAAAGAGATGGGAATACCAGACCACCTTACCTGTCTCCTGAGAAACCTGTATGCTGGTCAAGAAGCAGCAGTTAGAACCTGAAACAACTGACTGGTTCAAAATTGGAAAAGGAGAACAAGAAGGCTGTATATTGTCACCTTGGTTATTTAACGTACGTGCAGGGTACATCATGCAAAATGCCAGGCTGAATGAATCACAAGCTGGAATCAAGACTGCCGGGAGAAATATCAACAACTTCAGATATGCAGATAATTCCACTCTAATGGCAGAAAGCGAAAAGGAACTAAAGAGCTTCTTGATGAAAGTGAAAGAGCTGGCTTAAAACTTAGCATTCAAAAAATGAAACTCATGGCATCTGGTCCCATCACTTCATGGCAAATAGAAGGGGAACAAGTGGAAGCAGTGACAGCTTTTATTTTCTTGGGCTCCAAAATCATAAAGATGTTTGCTCCTTGGAAGGAAAGCTATGACAAACCTAGACAGCATATTAAAAAGCAGAGACATCATTTTGCTGACAAAGGTCCATATAGTCAAAGCTATGGTCTTTCCAGTAGTCATGTACAAATGTGAGATTTGGAACATACAGAAGGCTGAATGCTGAAAAATTGTTCCTTTGAATTGTGATGCTGGAGAAGACTCTTGAGAGCCACTTAGACTTCAAGGAGATCAAACTAGTCAATCTTAAAGAAAATCAACCCTGAATATTCATTGGAAGGACTGATGCTGAAGCTGAAGCTCCAATCCTTTGGCCACTTGATGTGAAGAGATCACTTATTGGAAAAGACCCTGATGCTGAGAAGAATGGGACAACAGAAGATGAGCTGGTTAGATAGCACCACTGACTCAATGGACATGAATCTGAGCAAACTCCAGGAGATAGTGAAGACAGGGAAGCCTGGGGTGCTGCAGTCCATGGGGTCACAAAGAGTCGGACATGACTTAGTGACGGAACAGCAACCCTGCAAGTACTGCGGGCCCCAGGCACTGTGTCTGCTGTGCCTGGTGGAAAGGGCAGCCCTGTGCCAACCTCGTCCCCCGTGCATACATTATAAGGTTAGAAGGTCTTTTGAGAGCCAAGAACAAGGACAATACGAGGTGGTCTGGGAGAGAGGGAGGGTCGTTAAGAAACCCAGCAGGACCCTGTGGGGCTCCTGGGCAGGGCTTTTCTGTGTCCTCCATTCCTTGTTTGTAGGGAACAGACTCCAGCCTCCAACCTTCCCTGAGTCCCTAAGGGCAGATTTGAACAGTTGCTCATCAGGTAAGGGAGAGGCTGCAAAGACAAAGAAGGAACAGCCAGGAAACAATAGTGCGGCCTTGGGGCAGAGTCCTGGCTCTGCCTCAAGGGATACAAGAAACAGTGTCTTTAAGCTCTCTCTCTATAGAGAGAGAGGAGCTACCCCTCGCCCAAGGTCAGGGGCAGCGGCCGAGAGGAGCTACTCCATGTTCAAGGTCAGGAGGGGCGGCCGTGAGGAGACATCCTTCATCCAAGGTAAGGAGCTGCAGCTGCGCTTTGCCGGAGCAGCCGTGAAGAGATACCCCACGTCCAAGGTAAGAGAAACCCAAATAAGACAGTAGGTGTGAGAGGGCATCAGAGGGCAGACACACTGAACCATAATCACAGAAAACTAGCCAATCTGATCACACAGACCACAGCCTTGTCTAATTCAATGAAACTAAGCCATGCCTGTGGGGCAACCCAGGACGGGTGGGTCATGGTGGAGAGGTCTGACAGAATGTGGTCCACTGGAGAAGGGAATGGCAAACCACTTCAATATTCTTGCCTTGAGAACCCCATGAACAGTGTGAAAAGGAAAAATGATAGGATACTGAAAGAGGAACTTCCCAGGTCAGTAGGTACCCAATATGCTACTGGAGATCAGTGGAGAAATAACTCCAGAAAGAATGAAGGGATGGAGCCAAAGCAAAAACAATACCCAGCTGTGGATGTGACTGGTGATAGAAGCAAGGTCCGATGCTGTAAAGAGCAATATTGCATAGGAACCTTGGAATGTCAGGTCCATGAATCAAGGCAAATAGGAAGTGGTCAAACAAGAGATGGCAAGGGTGAACGTCGACATTCTAGGATTCAGTGAACTAAAATGGACTGGAGTGGGTGAATTTAACTCAGATAACCATTACATCTACTACTGTGGGCAGGAATCCCTTAGAAGAAATGGAGTAGCCATCATGGTCAACAAGAGTCCAAAATGCAGTACTCAGATGCAATCTCAAAAATGACAGAATGATCTCTGTTTGTTTCCTAGGCAAACCATTCAATATTACGGTAATCCAAGCCTATGCTCCAACCAGTAATGCTGAAGAAGCTGAAGTTGAACGGTTTTATGAAGACCTACAAGACCTTTTAGAACTAACACCCAAAAACGATGTCCTTTTCATTACAGGGGACTGGAATGCAAAAGGAGGAAGGCAAGAAACACCTGGAGTAACAAAAAATTTGGCCTTGGAGTACAGAATGAAGCAGCGCAAAGACTAATAAAGTTTTGCCAAGAGAACGCACTGGTCATAGCAAACACCCTCTTCCAACAACACAAGAGAAGACTCTACACATGGACATCACCAGATGGTCAACACCGAAATCAGATTGATTATATTCTTTGTAGTCAAAGATGGAGAAGCTCTATACAGTCAGCAAATACAAGACCAGGAGCTGACTGTGGATGAGATCATGAACTCCTTATTGCCAAATTCAGACTTATATTGAAGAAAGTAGGGAAAACCACTAGACCATTCTGGTATGACCTAAATCAAATCCCTTATGATTATACAGTGGAGGTGAGAAGTAGATTCAAGGGATTAGATCTGATAGACAGAGTGCCTGATGAACTATGGATGGAGGTTCCTGACATTGTATGGGAGACAGGGATCAAGACCATCCCCATGGAAAAGAAATGCAAAAAGCAAAATGGCTATCTGTGCAGGCCTTACAAATAGCTGTGAAAATAAGAGAAGCGAAAAGCAAAGGAGAAAAGGAAAGATACAAGCATCTGAATGCAGAGTTCCAAAGAATAGCAAGGAGAGATAAGAAAGCCTTCCTCAGTGATCAATGCAAAGAAATAGAGGAAAACAACAGAATGGGAAAGACTAGAGATCTCTTCAAGAAAATTAGAGATACCAAGGGAACATTTCATGCAAAGATGGGCTCGATAAAGGACAGAAATGGTATGGACCTAACAGAAGCAGAAGATATTAAGAAGAGGTGACAAGAATACACAGGAGAACTGTACAAGAAAGAGCTCCACAACCCAGATAATCACGATGGCATGATCACTCACCTAGAGCCAGACATCCTGGAATGTGAAGTCAAGGGGGCCTTGGAAAGCATCACTATGAACAAAGCTAGGGGAGGTGATGGAATTCCAGTTGAGCTATTTCAAATCCTCAAAGATGATACTGTGAAAGTGCTGTACTCAATATGCCAGCAAATTTGGAAAACTCAGCAGTGGCCACAGGACTGGAAAAGGTCAGTTTTCATTCTAATCCCAAAGAAAGGCAACACCAAAGAATGCTCAAACTACTGCACAATTGCACTCATCTCACACGCTAGTAAAGTAATGCTCAAAATTCTCCAAGCCAGGCTTCAGCAATACGCGAACTGTGAACTTCCAGATGTTCAAGCTGGTTTTAGAAAAGGCAGAGGAACCAGAGATCAAATTGCCAACATCTGCTGGATCATTGGAAAAACAAGAGAGTTCCAGAAAAACATCTATATCTGCTTTATTGACTATGCCAAAGCCTTTGACTGTGTGGATCACAATAAACTGTGGAAAATTCTGAAAGAGATGGGAATACCGGACCACCTGACCTGCCTCTTGAGAAACCTATATGCAGGTCAGGAAGCAACGGTTAGAACTGGACATGGAACAACAGACTGGTTCCAAATGGGAAAAGGAGTACGACAAGGCTGTATATTGTCACCCTGCTTATTTAACTTATATGCAGAGTACATCATGAGAAACACTGGGCTGGAAGAAACACAAGCTGGAATCAAGATTGTCAGGAGAAATATCAGTAACCTCAGGTANAGTGAACTCTGGGAGTTGGTGATGGACAGGGAGGCCTGGCGTCCTGTGATTCACGGGGTCACAAAGAGTCGGACACAACTGAGTGACTGAACTGAACTGATAGAGAGGGAAATGGCAATTTGCTCCAATAGTCTTGCCTGGAGAATCCCTCAGATGGAGGAGCCTGGCGGTGGTGGGTGGGTGGGGGACGGGGTCGGGGTGGGGGGGAATGGGGTTACATTCCAGAGGGTCACAAAGAGTTGGGCACAACTGAAGTGACTCAGCACGCATGAACTAAAAGCTCCAACAAATGGAAGATGGAACTGCTTGAGGAACAATTCTTCAGAGAAGTCAGGAGACCGGCTGAAGCCAGACTATAACTCCACACCAGTTCCTCTCAGGTTGGGACACAGGTTTGAGAGGCACGAGCTTGCTGTGTTCCCCTTTGTCTGGCAAAGCAATAAAGCTCTTTTTTCCTACTTCACCAAAAAGTCTTGTCTCCAAGATTCAGTTGGCATCAATGCATAGAGGCCAAGCTTCTGGCATCAGTTAGAGACTGCTTCCCCAGTCAGAGCTTCAGGACAACTCTCCTGAGGGGGTGAGAACAGCATCCCAGGCAGAGGTCTGCTGCTGCTGCTGTTGCTGCTAAGTGGCTTCAGTCGTGTCCGACTCTGTGCAGCCCCATAGAAGGCAGCCCCCCATGTCTGGGTATGTGCAGAGGAGCTGGGGCAGCATGTTTGAGTCACTAGTGGGAAGCCAGAGATCTGGGGGAACAGGAGGGATGGGCAGGAATTTCAACCTGTTTCTTGAGTCTCATTAGAAAGCTCCGGGAGTTGGTGATGGACAGGGAAGCCTGGCGTGCTGCAGTCCATGGGGTCGCAAAGAATCAGACCTGACTGAGCGACTGAACTGAACTGAAGAAGCCACTCTTAGTCCCCTAAGGTTCTCACTTTCCCGGCTGGTCCCCAAACATTCCCAGCCCAGGCCACCCAGCTCTGGGGCACAGAGCAAGACTCAGGGAGGGCTGGTTTGATTAGATCACTGTCACGGAGGGACGGGAGGTTAATTGCTATTCTCTCTGAGTCTGGCTTGGCCAGGGAGTTCTACTCACAACTCTGTGTGTGTGTGTGTGTGTGTGTGTATGCGGATGCACACGTCTGTGTGTCCATGTACTGAGGGAAGTTCGGCCTCGGGTTGGAGGGAGGCCACGGGGCCAGGGGGTGGGTTGCACAAGTTTTCTCTTCGAGTTCTGAGCCTTGTCTTGTCTGGTGTGCAGCAAAGAGCAGTACTTAACAAGCATTAAGGGACACAAATAATGCCCCCTTTCTCCTCTCTGCCTATTCTTCCCTCTCTCTTTTCTTGTAAATCCCGCTCCTTGCATGTGAATAGCGGAATGGCTTCATCTGGGACCTTTAATCAGATCCCTGGTAGGCACTAGGAGGGCAAAGTACTGGAGGGATTACCTTTTATTTTAGGGTTTTTCTCCCCTAGTTTTGCCTATCCACCCCCGCCCCCTCCCCCGGGCGCGTTTTCCTCCCTGGCGTTTGTTCTCAGCAGAAGTAAGTAAGGAAGGCTTACAGGGCGGGGGAGGGGAGCTTACAAACTTAAGGGGATCGGGCCCTATTCAGCAGGGCTTGTCCACAGTCTTTCTGCTTTTGTTCCCGGGCCATTCTTCAGCTGATTTCTTCACTCCAGTAAAAGCACTTTAATTCCCTTTTAGATACAGAGAATCCGTCTTCTTCCCCTGGCTGCCCCCTCCCTCCCTCCACCCCACACACCCCATTTCACTTTCTCAGACCCTTTATGCTGTGTCCTCGTCCGCCCCAACAAAGACCTAACATCCTCGCTGCAAAGTATTTCTTTCACCGATCGAGTGAGGCTGGGGAGAATCTGGAGGAGGGGGAGGGGATCAGAGCGCAAAGGAGGAAGAGAGGGGGCTTCTTGGGGAAGAGACCCTCCCCCCACCATAAACCGGGGCTGGGGAGACCCTTAGCTTCGGACTGTACTCCCTTTGGTCCCTGCCGCGCCTTGGATCCAAAGGAAAGGCATGGATGCCGGCACGTGTGCTGGGAAGGACCGAGTGTGTGTGAGCGTGTGCCCGTGTGAGCCTGACAGGGGCAATAGAGACATCCGAGGCCTGGTGTGGGCTTGGTCAGCATTCCTGAAAGAAGCCAAGAGGTTTCCAGGAAGAGGGCACAGGCCCTTCAGCCTCCATCAGAATCCCTGAGACCTCTCAGCAGAGCCTCAGAGGGACCAGACGCAGAGCATGGAGCTCCTGATCTCTCCCGGTGGCTAAGACCAGACAGCATCTTGCGAAAGTGTTTGAGACCTGGAGGAAAATGGCCGGCTGCAACATAAGAAAATAAAGCCCTCAGCTCCAACACGGATCAATGCAGAATTTTAAAGTCTGCACAATGTATCTTAGGTTAGCTGTCCTAGTTGTTCAATTCGACATTCACAAAAACTTCACGGCGGCGTGTGAAAAGAACTCGTGGGGCAGGTTTCATTTTTTCTCTCCATCCGTGCCTCCCTCTCTCCCTCCTTGTCTCCTTCCTTTCCCATGATATAACTGAACACCTGGGGACCAACCCAAATCTGGAGCGTTGCTGTTACTTAGTATAACATACTTAACACTCATACCACACTGATAGTGTATCATGACTTATACTATGTTGGTCTTCCCATCCTGATTCCGAACCTCTCCCTCCCTGCCAGAGGTAACCATCTCTTTACATTTCCCCCCAAAACATTCCTTTATTCATTTAATTTTTCATTTTGTAGCTACACCTATGGGATCTTAGTTCTCCAACCAGGGATTGAATCCTGGGTGCTGGCAGTGAAAGCACCAAATACTAACCACTGAACTGCCAGGGAATTCCCATCCGTTTCTTCTTCCTCTTCTTATTTTTTAAAAATAGTTTTATTTATTTATTTTGGCTGTGCTGGGTCTTGTTTGCTGTGCGGGCTTTTCTCTAGTTGCAGAGAACAGGGGCTGCTCTCAAGTTGTAGTGCGAGAGCTTCTCATTACTGTGGCTGCTCTTGTTGTAAAGTGCAGGCTCTAGGGTGTGGATTCAATAGTTGCAGTACACGAGCTTAGTTGCTCCAAGGCACATGGGATCTTCCTGGACCAGGAATCAAACCCCCGTCCCCTGCACTGGCAAGTCAGTTTCTTTACCACTGAGCCACCAGGGAAGCCCTCCATCCCTTTAGTTTCAGATCAGATTTTTCTCAGTCTGCAGGAACTTGCCAAGCACGCCTGTGGATGACTGGGCAATCATAGCCGAACATCAATTCAGTGAGTCCCTTACAAGCAAACTGCAAAAGGAAAATGTGAAAAATCCTTTCAGATTTTTTGACAGCAAAACCAGGTCTCTGTCCTGCTTTTAGTTGGATTTTATAATGTGGGAAGGAGGCTTCAAGGTAAGTGTGTCCACGTGCCTACCTATCGGGAAATGGTTCTGCCTGGAATCCTTCTTTCATGATGGAATTGTGTGCTATCTGTTATCAGCCTTGGTGTCCTCATCTATGAAATGGGAACAGCGACTAGGCTCGGCTTTTCCCTGAGAAAAAAGAATGGGGGTGGGGAGGATGAGCAAGAAGCAATCTCCCTGAAAGATAAAGTGAGCTATTCTATCTTCTCCTTTTTCTATGTGAGACGTGAGAGAGATGAGACCCTTTTCAAAATGTCGACAAATTGACGCCAGGCCATTTAAGAGAAAGTGGGCCGGGGCCGTAATAGCCCAATTGGGAGTCTGAGCGGCAGAAGGGGCTGGCTTCCTCATCATGCCAGAGGATGGACAATTACTGCCAGGCATTTTTCGGGCAAAATAGAAGGCAGAAAAATAGCAAGTAGGGGCCCCAATTATGGAGAGTCATTCTCAGGATGAAAAATGCTGTCTCATTCTTTTGCCGCAAACTGTGGTCTGTGAAACGAGGTGTGGGGCGGTCAGAGTGGTTGGAAGATGTGAAAATTTCAGTGCGGATAATGTCTGGTCTTAGCCCAGAGGCTGAGCTGGGGGAGGAGGAGGATGGCTGGGTGGTTTGGGAACCCGTATGGATTGCTTCTCCCTCCTGGTTGGTCTGAGACCTGAGGGAGGCAAGTCAATTTCTCCTGGTCCCCCAAATAAAGCAAGGGATCTTTGCCCCTCTGTGCTTCTAGACTTGCAGACAGAAATGACCGTGTGTTTTAAGCCACCATGAGGGTTTTAGGGAGTGGTGTGCTGGTGAAGCTTTAACATCAGGCTCTATCACTCCTGCCCACCCTCTCCGATCTGTGAGCTTGTCAGTTTCCATGGTGCAAATATTCCTGCTTGACATGGCAGAACAGAGTTGGGAAGTGACCACCGTGTGTCTTTTCAACCCTCCCCTGATGTGGGCAATTGTTGTTTGTTGTTAATTCATGTCCAACTCTTTTGCGACCCCATGGACTATAGCCCACCAAGCTCCTCTGTCCATGGGCTTTCCCAGGCAGGAACACTGGAGTGAGTTGCCTTTTCCTTCTACAGGGGATCTTCCTGACATGGAGAATCGAACCCACGTCTCCTGCATTAGCAGGCAGATTCTTTAGTGCTGAGCCACCAGCCAAGCCCTGATATGGGGATGTTTGGTCCTTCTATGACAAAGAGGCATTTCATTTCCCCTGTGGAAATCTCAGCCAATGGGGTCTGGGATCTAGTGGAGACTAGCTCCGCTAGTGGGGAGACAGGTTCTCCACCTCCTTTACCTAAGCAGATGGTCCTGGAAGGCATTCAGTACATTCGGGGGTTCCTAGCAGAACCGAGCTCTAGGGACTCAAGGCAATGGTCTCCACAATTCACCCTGGTATTGCTTTCTTTTTGAAAATTTTTTTGGTTCTGCTTTGTGACATGTGGGATCTTAGTTCCCCGACAAGGGCTGGAACCCACGCACCCTACAGTGGAAGCGTGGAATCCAGACCACTGGACTGCCAAGGAAGTTCAGTATCGCTTTCTTTTTTCTCCCTGACGTCTTCCCCCCTGCTTCCTGGGATCATCAACCAATGTCCTACCTGCACACAAGGAGGAAGTGGTGATGTCGGGGGG
>SJYQ01005134.1:277694-297721 GCA_006410935.1 Redunca redunca
TGGGGGGGGGCAGGACTGAGGTGGGGGCGCCCTGGCTGGGGGTGGTGGCACTGATTCCTCCCCTGGAGAGAGACAGCCCCCAGCCAGGCCTGCTGCGGGTTAGATAAGGAGCAAAGCCACACAGCTCATCCTCCTTTTTCGTAATCTCCTCTACCACCATCCCTCCCCAGCACCGACTCCCCCACTTTTTTTTCATATCATCTTTATGGCTTTGGAATTATCTGGGCTGACACTGCATTCATTTAGCCAAGGGCAGGTGGGGTCACAAGAGACAACTTACTCATATGTGTATATATTCTCTGTGTCCCCCTGCCCCCACTCTCTAGTGGGGACTTTGGAAAAGAGGGAATAAGGAAACTGGAGGAGAGGTTGGGGACAACCAGCTCAGTGCAGAAAAGAGATTTTGAGTGCTAGAAACCCTGTGGTGACAGAGGCCAGTTCTCAGCCAGCCATGGCTGGGCCTCTGCCCTCCCCCTGCTCACCCCCTGCCCCTGTGAGGAGGAGGATCATCTCAGGTTTAATTAAAGAGCCACTGGATGACAAAGGAAGTGAGTTTTAATAGTAAGTATTCCTTCCTTCCTTCCCTCTTTCCTTCCTCAAAATAGACCTCAAATTTCAGAACATGGATTTAATTGTCACCTGGCTTGAGTCCTGTGTGAAGCTGTGTGACCTTGGGCAAGTGGCTTCACCTCTCTGAGCCTCAGTGTCCCCACCTGTAAAATGGGGACCACAGTAAAGCCCACCTTCTTTCATGTTATGAGGATTAAATGAAAAGTTAATGGAACTGCTTGGCAATCACTGAGTATATCATAAGGGTAGTATCATCACTGCCCTTAAAAGGGATTGCTTTCATTACTTGCTTTTTGCTTCCTGTTTGCTAGGGGTGCCCAGAGACAACTTACACAGCCTCTGCCCTCAAAGGTGCTCTCTGACATGAAAGAATGGCCCTCCCTTCAACCGAGTTAGGGTTTTTGTTTTTGTTTGTTTGGGCCATGTACGGCTTGTACGATCTTAGTTCTCCGACCAGGGATTGAACCCTCAGCCTCTGCAGTGAAAGTACCCAGTCCTAACCAATGGATTGCCAGAGAAATCCCCCAAGTTAAGTTTCTCTTAAATAGCTTTTTTATTTCTGGACAGGAACACAGATATGTTCACAGTGCTTAAAAGTGATGCCAAACTTCTGAAGCAGATAAATTCAGTTCAGTTCAGTTCAGTTCAGTCGCTCAGTCGGGTCCAACTCTTTGCGACCCCATGAATTGCAGCACACCAGGCCTCCCTGTTTATCACCATCTCCCAGAGTTCACTCAGACTCACGTCCATCGAGTCCGTGATGCCATCCAGCCATCTCATCCTCTGTCATCCCCTTCTCCTCCTGCCCCCAATCCCTCCCAGCATAAGAGTGTTTTCCAATGAGTCAACTCTTCGCATGAGGTGGCCAAAGTACTGGAGTTTCAGCTTTAGCATCATTCCTTCCAAAGAAATCCCAGGGCTGATCTCCTTCAGAATGGACTGGATCTCCTTATAGTCCAAGGGACTCTCAAGAGTCTTCTCCAACACCACAGTTCAAAAGCATCAATTCTTCAGTGCTCAGCTTTCTTCACAGTCCAACTCTCACATGCATACATGACCACAGGAAAAACCATAGCCTTGACTAGATGGACCTTAGTCGGCAAAGTAATGTCTCTGCTTTTGAATATACTATCTAGGTTGGTCATAACTTTTCTTCCAAGGAGTAAGCGTCTTTTAATTTCATGGCTGCAATCACCATTTGCAGTGATTTTGGAGCAAATAAAGTCTGACACTGTTTCCACTGTTTCCCCATCTATTTCCCATGAAGTGATGGGACCGGATGCCATGATCTTCGTTTTCTGAATGTTAAGCTTTAAGCCAACTTTTTCGCTCTCCTTTCACTTTAATCAAGAGGCTTTTTAGCTCCTCTTCACTTTCTACCATAAGGGTGGTGTCATCTGCATATCTGAGGTTGTTGATATTTCTCCCAGCAATCTTGATTCCAGCTTGTGTTTCTTCCAGTCCAGCATTTCTCATGATGTACTCTGCATATAAGTTAAAGAAGCAGGGTGACAATATACAGCCTTGACGTACTCCCTTTCCTATTTGGAACCAGTCTGTTGTTCCATGTCCAGTTCTAACTGTTGCTTCGTAACCTGCATACAGATTTCTCAAGAGGCAGGTTAGGCGGTCTCATATTCCCATCTCTTTCAGAATTGTCCACAGTTTATTGTGATCCACACAGTCAAAGGCTTTGGCATAGTCAATAAAGCAGAAATAGATGTTTTTCTGGAACTCTTGCTTTTTCCATGATCCAGCGGATGTTGGCAATTTGATCTCTGATTACAGGTGGATTATTCTCATCACCAAACAATCCACTACAGGGATTTTTGAAGTGGTAAAGAAGCCTGGAAGTGTGGAAATGTTAGCTGGAGCTCACTCAGCCTGGCTCCCCTCTGGAGCAGTTGATGGTGGGGAACTAAAACAGGGTCTGGCCTGAGATAGGAGCTCTGGGTTTGCACATCTGACTGGGCATCTGGGGGCAGATGGCTTCCCTTCTGAATCTAGTTTGCCCACCTGCATGATTGGTAGACTCGATCACATGTCTGCAGCTGTCTCACCTTCACCCTTGGCCACGTGCTTCGGTTGCTTCACTGGACAACTGTTTCCTCTCTGCTTCTTCTCCCTTCTCCCCTGTCCTCTCCTTTCTCCATGTCACAGCCACAGAGATCTTCCAAAAACCTGAATTAGTTTCTTCTGCTTACAGCCTTCAAAAGCTTCCCCTTATCTTCAGAAACCTTATTTTGGCCTTTGAGGCTCTCCATGACCTGGCCAACTCATCTCACCTCCGCTCACTCCCTTCCTTGCCCACCTAACTCCATCTGCTCCAACTCATTTATACCTCAGGACCTTTGTACTGGCTGGTCCTTTCTGGGACACTTTACCCCCGATCACCCTGGCTCTTTCTTGTCCTTAAGTTCCCAGTTGAAATGTCACCATCTCATGACCACTCAATCTAGTAGACCTCTAATATTCACTCTGTCCTCTATCTTTATTATCTTATTTGTTCTTGGCACTATCTGATACTATCTTGCGTCTTTGCTTGTTTCATGTCTGTTCCTCCCATCAGATTGTCAGCCAAGGGCAGGAAGCGGATCTGTCTTGTTCAGTAGGTGTCTCAGTATCTTAGAGAGGAGCTGGTGCATAGCAGGGCTCAACGAGCATTTGTCAAATCAGTCATTGAACCCTGATGGTTCAGCACATGACTAGATGCATTTTTAGTTATTTTTAAGTGAGTGAGTGGTTTCCTAACTTTTGAAAAACAAAATATGGCAGGAATTCAGTCACACAGGATAGTCTTCCCGGGCACTTCCTTGCAGGCTGGCATGCTGTCCTGGAGCAGGGATCAAAAGAATGGGTTCCCAACCTCCCCAGGGTGACAGGTGACTCTCAGCCAAGCCCACTCGGTTGCAGCTCAGGAAACATTTACTGAGGTCCTGTTGTTGGCAATCTTTTAAAAATAGTTTCTTATTTAGTTTTATTTTTGGCTGTGCTGGGTCTTCCTTCTGTGCGGGCGTTTCTCTAGTTTCCCGGGCTTCTCCTTGTAGTAGCTGCTCTTGTTGCAGAGCACAGACTCAACAGTGGTGGCACACAGGCTTAGTTGCTCTGCAACATGTGGGATCTTCCCCGATCAGGGATCGAACCCGTGTCTCGTGCATTGGCAGGCTGCTCTTTCCCACTGAGTCGCCAGGGAAGCCCCTGTTGCTGGCAATCTTGATGACAAATTATTGTTTTCCTTTGCAGGACCTGGGCCTGCCTGCTGTAAGTCCCGTGATAGAAAAATGCTCACCAGCGACCGGCCTGAACGGTCTCCACAAGTCAGCTTGGCCACAGAGTTCTAAAGTGATTTCCGCCAACCAATAAACTGGAGATGCAGGATGAAATAAAGCTCTCAGAGAGGCTCATGGGAAATGCTGAAGGTCTGAGGAGGAAGGGGGAGGTTCTGAAAAGATAAGGCTGAGATGAGAAGAGAAAACGGAAGGCAAAGAGATTGCATATTTAGTCCCTTGTTCGGGGAGGTGAGACTGGGTCTTTGCTTTCTGGTTCTCTTGCTTTGAATTGATTCTGAGACTCTCAGAAGACATTTGCCTGATCACCGTGAAAGGATCATATAAAGTAGATGCTGGAAGGGACCAATATTTATTGAGGGCCTAGTATGTTCTGGGCCCACATAAACTGTCTTATGTGATTCTCTCTAGTCGTCACCATAGCCAATGCCAGCCGAGTTTGGTATCCTCATTCCGGGGACTAGGAAACAGAGGCTCAGAGATGCTAAGTGGTTTTTCTAAGGACACACAGCTCATGAGTGCTGAAGCTGGGATTTGAACTCAAGTCTGTCTGGTTCCATGCTTACCTTTTTCATTATATCTCAATGTGTCCTCAGCTAGGAAATGAAGATAATGGAGATGATGGGAGGGAGGAGGGCCCAAGGAGGGATGACGGTAGACAGTGTGATCACGGTGATAAGATTTGGGAAGGCTGGATGGAGTGGAGGTTTGGCTCCTAGAAGGCATCTGGGATCCATGTTCCCTGTCCCACTCCACCCAGTCCTCTCTGCCCCCAGTCTGGAGCCTCTGCTGGGGGAGGTTGGGAGGGGGGAACTAAGCATCATGTAATTGCCCTGGCTCTTCTGTGAAATTTGTTTCGGGACACATTAGTTCCAGTGAATTTAGCTGAACAGCGGGGAGCCCTGAGAAATGATTTGCAATTAGCCGCAGCCCCACGGCCCCCCGTTGGGACATGAGACTTGGGCACCGAGTGGGGAATGGCCAGGGGGTGGGGCTGCCGCCCAGTGCCCATGGAGACGGCGTGGCAGTGGCTGAACCTGACTATCTCAGACCTGACTGGTCTCTGAGCCTGGTGTGGGGCCTGACTGGAGCTGAAGGAGGGACAGTTTGCTCCCAAATAGTCAAGGCCAAGACCTACTCAGGCCAGAGGGGCGTTAGAAATGATCTGCTCTTGCCCTTCGTAGAGGGGGTGCTGGATGGGGCTCTGACCATGGCACACTCTTGCCTCTGTAGAAATGGTACCCAGAGCATCTCTTTGCAAGCCACCGTGCTCTTGGCACTGTGCTGGGTGCTTCCCCTCTGATCATAAATCCTCCCGAACAGGGAGGCAGAGAGATGACTCCTATTTGCAGGTAATATGGAGGTTCAGAGAGGTTATGGGATTCTTGCAAGGTCACTCCGGAAGTGGCAGGAGGAGGACTTGAACTCTGGCCTGTTGGACTCTCAAGGTCATTACAGCTGCCTCTTACAGTGACCTCGAAGGGGAGGCAGAAGAGGGTGGTGATTAAGGCCCACCAGGTACAAGTCTCAGCTCTGGCTGTGTGACCTCCGCCAGGAGCCTTCTGCTCTCTGAGACTCAATTCCCTCATCTGAAAAATGAGGCCACTACTGCCCATGTCACAGTGTTGTTTCTAGGTTTAAATGAGAATATAAGGCATTATGGCAGCAGACAAGACTCCATGAATGACAGATGTTATTACATCCTGATCAAGCTTTACTGGAGAAGAGAGAAGCATCTCATGGGGTCTGGGGGGTGGGCTGCCTGCCGGCAAACATGCGCTCCTCAGTGTAGTCAGTCTGCTCTGCCCAGAGGCTTTGAGTGGGTGTGGGGATGACCAAGACAGCCCGGCCTTGCATGAACACTCCCTAATGCTTCTGGAGTGAGCCAGGTAGGTGTGGCAGTGACCCATCATGGCATGCAGAAGTGAGCTGAGGTAGTCAGGGAGGGCTTCTAGGAGTTGGTGACCTTGATCCAGAATTGTCCCTATTATGACTGTGAGATGCTTGTGAGAATCCACATTGCACACCCCCAGGGGATGCCCTTCCCATGTGTTTCATGTCATACAACACAGCAACTCTCATTTTGATAAAGATGGTAAACACTTGCCCCATGCCAGGCGCTGTCTTAAGCTCCTTACAAATACTTTTAGCTCATTTGTTCCTTACTTAATTTTACAAGGTGGCTCCTACTATAAGCCCATTTTTACTTCTGTTTTTTTTTTTTTTTGCTACACTATGCAGCATGTGGGATCTTAGTTCCTGGACTAAGGTTTGAACCCATGCCCGCTGCAGTGGAAGCATAGACTCTGAACTACTGGACCTCCAGGGAAGTCCCTAGGTCCACTTTTCAATGAAGAGGAAAATAAAACAAGGACAGCTTTTTTCCTCTGGTCACACAGTAAAAGGTGTTGCTGGGAATCAACCTAGGCCTAGACAGTTCTCGAATCACCCTAACCATTACACTCTCCTACCTACTTCACCATTGCCTTTCTTTCTACTTTCTGCTGGTCACTTGCCACTCATTGTGCTCCCATGAATGAACCAGTCGGGGCAAGACAGTCAGCCATGCTCCCCACATGTCATGAGAACCCTGGGTATTGACTCAGGAGTGGCAGGGACCTCATCTAGAGTCTGACCTCAAAGCCAGCCTGCTTCCTTTTTAGGGTGGGGTGTGGCCAGACATTTTGCTAACTGTAAGCCCAAGACCCTGAGGATGTTTAGGGATTCTCCTGTAAAGAGGAAGGCATGGCTGTTGGCTGTCAGCCGTCACACCTCCTGTTCCTCCTGACATAGCTCCTGGCACATAGTAGGCCTTCAGCAAAGTGAACTTGGCCATCTCAGGGAAAATGTTTCCCATCTCAGAGACTTGCCTGGCCTCAGCCAGTAGCAAGGATGAGAAGTACATGATTTGCAAGCAAAGGTGAAGGAAGGAAACCAGCATTTCTGAAACTGCCTCTTCTGCGGTACTCGGTTTTGGAAGAAAAAGCCAGGCAGTTGGAGCTGGGGGCCTTCATGGAACATGGAGTTACCTGGAGCTGAGGTGATCAGGGAGTGCTTCTGGGAGGAGGTGACCTTGATCTAGAATTTGCCTCTTAGGATTGGGGGCTCCACATGTCTCAACTCCAAGGGGCTTTCGCTTCTGTCCCCGTCCCAGACCAGAGAGGTAGGTCATTCCTACAAATAAGAAAACTGAGGGCCTGGCTTCCCTGGTTTTACAGTGGATAAGAATCTACCTGCCAATGTAGGGGACATGGGTTCAATCCCTGGTCTGGGAAGATCCCACATGCCATGGAGAAACTAAGCCTGTGCGCTGTAACTACTGAGCCTGTGCTCTAGAGTCTGTGAGCCACAACTCCTGAGCCCATAACCTACAGTAGCTACAGTAGCTGCATTCAGTAGCTGTAACTACGGAAGCCTGTGTACCTAGAGCCTGTGTTCCGCAACAAGCCACCGTGATGAGGAGCACTCACACCGCAGCGAAGAGGAGCCCCCACCTGCCTCAAGCAGAGAAAGCCCTCACGCAGCAAAAAGACCCACAGCAGCCAATAAATGAACGAATCTTAAAAGAAAAAAAGAATGCTGAGGACCCGTTGGTTTGGTGCCATGCAGCTAAAATGAGGGATGCCCACCTGTCCCGACTTGCCTAAGACCGTTCATTTTAGCACTGAAATTCCAGCATCCCAGGAAACCCCTCAGTCCGGGCAAACTGGAGTGATTGGTCACCCTCATTTTAAGCGACCGGACTGGGATTTGAACCCAAGGCCAGCCAACTCCTCCCAGCCCCCTCTCCCCCAGGACCCGCCCCCCTCAGCCTTTCCCACCCTGTTCCTCTTCCTCTTCTGAATTCATCAGCTCGGTCTCCGCCCCCCCCACCCCCCCACCNGTCCCCGGAGAGCTGCCCTGTCCCACGCCTTCTGCGGATTTCCCCAATGCCCAGGGCTGTGCTTTCTCTCTCTCTGGCTCCTTATCTTCCCTTGTCTTCTTGTGGAAGAAGAGATAAAAGTAATTCTTATGGCCGCTTCTCCACCAGCAGCGGCCAGCCCGTCCCCCTCCTGCCGTATTTCCCTGGCCGGGCCAGATAAAGGGTTAGGCCTAAGCACATGTCATTTTCTTTGTGTGAAATCAATATTCAGCAAAGTTTATCTGCCCGACATAGCAGGAAGTGCTAATTTCATCCGCGTCAATTATTTTGATGAATGTTCATAAAGCTCAGGGTGTGAGAAGTAGATAAAAGAATTATTGGAATAACGCACACATACTACACACACGCGCGCACACACACACATAGTCACCCAGGAGTTCACACTGGGGCACAAACAGACCGGGTGAGGAGAAGGCGTTAACTGACAGCTGTCCCATCTACCCAGGATGTTGACCATTCAAAACATCTCGGGAAGATGGAACTGGGGTTGGATCTGCACCAAGGTGTTGGCAGTCTCTGATCTGTAGGATAATACAGCGGTTTTTGACCTCGGTGATTTAGACCCCTAGGAGACGTCTGGCAAGATCTGTAGACACTTTTGGTTGGGGATGAAGATGCTACTAGTATCTCTTGGGTAGAGGCCAGGGATGCTGCTAAACATCCTCCAATGCCTAGATCCCATCACAGAGAATTATCCAGTCCATATGTCAATGATGCTGAGGTTGAGAAATCCTGGAATTGAGGGGTTTTTTAAATTTTAAATTTTAAAACGCGTTTCTCTGTAAATCTAGATCTCTCATTTCATGACAAGGAAGTACCTGTGCATTAGTACATATAGTTTTATTTATTTTTTAACATTAGAATTATTTTTTGACATTATTTAATTTTTTTATTTCTTGGCTGCACCACGTGGCACGTAGGATCCTATTTCCCCAACCAGGGATCAAACCCACACCACCCCCCCACCCCCCCACCTTGGAAGTGTGGAGTCTTAACCACAGAACCACCAGGGGAGTCCCATACATATAGTTTTTAAAAGACAGGATTAAGAAACCAGAGATCAGATGCTAAATACAAGAATAAAAATCTGTATTTACTTAGGTAATATCAACTCTTTGGTGATCCCTTGGGGAATTTACAAAAATAAAATAAAGATAAATGTGTTTAAAAAAATAATTGGCCTGATAGAAATTTTCACAGCCTGAATGCCCCTGGCCAGGCAATTGTCACACCGAGTGGAGATGCATGGTGCTTGCTGGGAACTGATTCTGAGGTTCGAGAATCTTTCGTGGAGGTGTGTGTGAGAATGTGCAAGCACTTGCATTTGGGCACCGCTGGCACGTGAGGGCGGAGTCACACATCTTCCTTGCTTGTTTGCCGCTTTGAGCCAGGCACGAATACAGACCCAGAAGACCCTCTCCCTTCTCCCTTGTTGCTGTTGAGTCGCTAAGTCGTGTCTGACTCTTTGTGACCCCGTGGCCTGCAGCATGTCAGGCTCCTCTCTTCTCCACTATCTCTCAGAGTTTGCTTAAGTTCATGTCCATTGAGTCAGTGATGCTATCTAATCATCTCATCCTCTGCCACCCACTTCTCCTTTTGCCTTCAGTCTTTCCCAGCATCAGGGTCTTTCCCAGTGAATTGGCTCTTCCCATCAGGTGGCCCAAGTATTGGAGCTTCATTGTCAGCATCAGTCCTTCCAATGCATATTCCGAGTCGATCTCCTTTAGGATGGACTGGTTGGATCTCCTTGCAGTCTAAAGGACTCTCAAGAGTCTTCTCCAACACCACAGTTCAAAAACATCTCTTCTATTTAACAGCAGCTGAATATGAACATCCTGTGTCCAACAAGCACTTCTTAAACTGTCACGTGCTCTCGGATCACCTGAGGATCTTATCAACTTGCAGTCTGATTCTGCAGGTCTGGGGCAGGGCCCGAGACTGCGTTTCTCCCCAGCTCCTGGGCTAGTCAGGCTTCTGACTCATGTTTCATTGTGAGGTCAAAGGATGTGCTATTGCCGTCAAGCTTGGTTAACATCTTGAGTCACCTTTTAGTCTATCTCTGGGTGTAGCAAAAATACTTGCAGGTAAATATTTCTAAATCATCTGGTCCAGGAGACCATATAGGGATAATGTCCTTGACTGTTGGCAAGCAGTGGGCCAGACAATTATGACTTCAGTTAGACTTCTTGGGCTCCAGTTTCTGCATCCTGACTCGCTTTGGGCATCACTAATTTCTTGGAGTTTATTTTTTATTGTCAGCTTGTCCCACGGATCTCTGTTTTGTTTGATTGCTGTACCCCCAGTCCCTAGGATAGCATCTGCTTTATGCAGATCCTTAATACCTATTTACTGACTAAATCCATGTGCCTTAGTCATCTTACCTGTAAAATGAGCATGATGATAATGATACCAATTCCATAGGGTCGTTTAAGTACTCATCAAATTTTGGTGATTATTCTTATTATCATTGTTATAACTATCATCATTGATAGCTCTGTTTGGCCTCCATGCATATTGTGCCAGTTACTATAGCTGCCTAACTAAAAGACCCTAAACATAGTGGTTTAAAACAATCCCAGGTGATCCCATGGTTACATACCCACCTTGCAATGCAGGGGACATGTGTTCAATCCCCGGTCAGGGAAATGAGATCTCATGTACCCCGGTGCAACTAAGCCTACTTATGGCAACTACTGAAGCTCACGAGCTCTGGAGTCTGCAAGCCACAGCTAGAGAGCCCACTTGCTGCAACTGCTGAGCCTGCAAGTCACAACCTGAACGTCCATGCACTGCGATGAAAGGTCCTGTATGCTGCGACTAAGACCTGGTGCAGCCAGTTAATTAATTAAAAGAAAATAACCCCAGATGTTGTCTGGTGGGAATTCAGATAGGGCAGAGTGGGGATAGTTTGTCTCCGTTCCATGCTGTCTGGGACCACGGCTGGCGACCCTTGAAGGCAGAATATAACACAGCAGCTAGGGGGCTAGCCTCACCTGGAAACACCTTCAACTCACATGTTTGGAGACTGAGCTGGGGTGACTCAGAGGAAAGGTCTGTTGACTGGAGCACCTGCACGTGGCCTCCTCATGTAACCTTGGGCTTCCTCACAGCATGGCGGCCTCAGGGGAGTCAGACAGCCTATGTCATGGTCAGCCGGTTGGTCTTTTATGACCCAGTGTGGGAAGCCACACATCGCTTCTGCCCTATTTGATTGGTGGAAACAGTCATATGCCCATGCAGACTGAAGAGGCAGTGCATAGATGACCCCCACTCAGTGGAGAGATGTCCAAGAATTTGGGGACCATGTGTTAAACTGTCCACTGAGAATCTGATATATACACACTGTGTAACCAGGTTTATTTTCCCAGGATTTGAGCCCATGAAGGCAAATGCCTTTTCTCTTTGTCTCACCTAAACCATGCATCATGGGTGAGGAGCTACATTGCTGTTACTGCATGCTCGGTCGCTCAGTCATGTCTGATTCTTTGCAACCTCATAAACTGTAGCCCACCAGGGTCCTCTGTCCATGGGATTTCCCAGGCAAGGATACTGGAGTGGGTTGCCATTCCCTTCTTCAGGGGATCTTCCTGACCCAAGGATCGAACTCACATCTCCTGCATCTCCTGCACCGGTAGATAGATTCTTTACCACTGAAATGTTGTGTTAGGATTTTTCTAACTCTATTCAAGTCAGCCTCCAGGACTTTAGAAAACACCCCACCTTCTAACAAAAGTCAGCAGCACTTTTTTTTTTTTAAACAAATATATCTGAGGACGCTCCTCCTAGGAGGAAATGCTGAGTGTCGATCACATAATATATGATGTTGTGAGCAGATGTCATGATATTATATGATAAAATATTATGAGCAGATGATATGCTATTTATTATGAGCAGGTGATATATGATGCCATATTACGATTATGGATGATGATATATTGTGTAGCCTGGCATATGCGGGAGATTATGTATTCACACGCTCTGGCGTGAAGAGTCTGATTTAAGAACTTCCTTCGACTTACCTACCTCTGGCTCTGCCAGTCAAAGTCTCTTTCACTGAGTGGGACAAAGGATCAAAACTCTTCAATCCTAGGCACTAAGCTATGTGTGGATTTGGGATTTCGGGGGATTTCAGGCCCAGGGGTCACCAATTCTGAGCATCTTGCCACTTGCCCAAGGCTTTGGGTCTGCAAAAGCTGTGTCTCGGAAATGTTTGTAGGAGTAATATTGAGGATGAAATTGCTGTGGGCCAATGGCTGGTCCAAGGTATACAAATAAAAAGCTGGATGTGCTCACAATCTTGAAACTAAATTATAAGGAACAAGAATGGAATCAAAAGGGAATATGTAACAGTCAGAGCAGGAAACCTTCGTATTGAGGTCGTTTTATCAAAGCAACTGTTGGGTGAATACCAATGCAAATGCTGTAGATAGACAATCCCCCCTCTCTGATTTGGAGGCATGGAGGGAGCAAAGAGGGGCTTGAATGAAGAGCAGGTCTGAAAACTAAATATCCCCCAAGCAATAAGAAATCAATCTCCTTCGCATAAAATTCTAAATGAAGGCCTTGAATTTCTAAATGCAGAGATAACATTCACTGGGAAATAGCAATTGCAGAGGTAACAAGGTACAGTGCCTTGGGATGAGGGCTCTGGAGGCAGGTGGCATAAAGTTCAAATTCAGGTTCAATCTCTGGGTGACCTCAAGCAGGTTATAGAATCCCTCGGGACCTCCATTTACACATCTGTAAAATGGACATAAGGACAATTCCCATCTCACAACATGTTTTTAAAGATTGAAGAGAGGTAAAGGGCTTCAGGCAGTGCCTAGCATGTATGAAGCACTCAGCAAATTTCTATATTATTACCAATGAGCCTATTTAATTAGCAATTAAAATGCCTGGGACCTCCCTGGTGGTCCAGTGGTTAAGAATCTGCCTTCCAATGCAGGGGATGAGGGTTCGATTCCTAGCTGGGGAACTAAGATTCCAGATGCCACGGGGCAACTAAGCCCCTGTGCCTGCATGCCACAACTAAGACCCAATGCAGCCAAATAAATAAAGAGATGAAAATTTTAAAAAAATGCTATACTCCTTAAAGACAACTCCTCCTCTGAGGAAGCTGAAACATGCTCCCAGAAATTTTGCTACAACACAAAGCTGTGCCCAGAGCATTGCTCTCATCGCTGGAGCAGAGGACTTCTGCCTGATAGAGGTGGCAGCTGGCTTCATCAAAATCAGCAAGAGAAAGAGCTGACCAGCAAGATGGAAGTGACAGTCTTATATTACATCATCAAGGAAGTGACATCTACCATCTTTGCTGTATTCTATTGGTTAGAAGCAAGTCAAGGCCCCGCCCATCCTCTACAGGGTATGAAACCCAGGAGGCTAGTATCCTTGTTGTTCAGTCACTAAGTCATGTCTGACTCTTTGCGACCCCATGGACTGCAGCACCCCAGGCTTCCCTGTCCTTCTCTATCTCCCAGAGTTTGTTCACTGAGTCAGTGATGCCACCCAACCATCTCATCCTCTGTCATCCCCTTCTCCTGCCCTCAATCTTTCCCAGCATCAGAGTCTTTTCCAATGAATTGGCTCTTTGTGTCTGGTGGCCAAAGTACTGGAGTTTCAGCATCAGTCCTTCCAGTGAATATTCAGGGTTGATTTCCTTTAGGATTGATTGATTTGATCTCCTTGCAGTCCAAGGGACTCTCAAGAGTGTTCTCCAACACCACAATTTGATCACATGGATTACAGCCTTGTGTAACTCCATGAAGCTATGGGGCATGCAGAGCAAGGCCACCCAAGACGGATGGGTCGTGGTGGAGAGCTCTGACAAAACGTGGTCCACTGGAGAAGGGAATGGCACACCACTTCAGTATGCTTGTCTTGAGAACCCCATGAACAGTGTGAAAAGGCAAAAATAAAAAATCTTTTTTTCAGAAAAGGGAAAAGTGGTAAGTTGCAGGTATCACAATGACATGTGGCTCAGTCAACAATGACCCGGGGGGACTGTATTACAGCTGTAATATCTGTGCTTCTTAACATACTTGAATGTTTTACCATTCATTCTAAATTTTAAACAGATTTTTACTGAACTGTTAACAATGGTGAGAACTGCATGAAGGGATGGGGAATGATTTTTTATGAATCTCATTATACGTTTGTTTTAACAGGAAAGCCAACAAAAATATTATTTCTAAAACAACACACTGAGATCAGATGAGTCAAGGGCAAGGCTGGCCTCGAGGAGGTCCAGAGTTGATAATCCTTTCAGCAACCAGGTCAAGCTCAAGAGTCAAGGCTTACTCTTCTGGAGTCTTCCTAGCACTCCGTCATAATTCAAAGGCCAGGTTCCCACCCCAGCCTCTCAAATGCATATGGAATTTCCTCACAGGCTCAAGAGCATCCCAGGAAATCTGAAGACCAAGGGATTTTCTTATTAGTGTTGAGATTATTGTTGCTTTATTGTCTCAAATAAGGGAATGACAAATGTCATACAAATTACACAATTAGTATGGAATGCAGTTTTAGCCCCCAAACAACCCTTGAAGCTGCCAAGAAAAAAAAAAAATCAACAGTCTACTGAAGAACAATTTCATTTAGCAGATAATTTAGAATCTTGTAATTATTTTCTTAGTTTTCTTCAAACCAAAGCATGCAAACAGTATTGCAAAGAGCTCACTGCTGTTGGTAACTAGGAGAGTGTTTGTGTAATTAGCAATGTGGCTCTTTGGAAGAGCAATATGGCTCTTCTTGTTTGGAAAGAGGGGAGTGAATTCTCTGTGGTGTCTTGTTTGTTGATGCGGGTTTTTAAAAGTGTCATGACTAATATGTCTCTGGACTTGAGCCAGATCACATAATGTTTGGCAGGCACTGGGTGCAGGCAGGGAGGAGGGAGTTTGGTGAAGGGCTGGAATTCTTTCTGTAACTCATGGCTGGTGAGATCTTTGTGTCCCAGCTGGATCCCACGTCTGGACAATGTGTGGGATCACTGGCTGGGTAGAGGTTGAAGTTCTGGGGTCATGGGAAGTTTCACGGCCTTGGTGAGTCCAGAGCTGATCATTCCTTCAGCAATGGTATGAGGTGCAACTCAAATCAATATAGTGCCTGTCGTGTCCGACTCTTATCGACTCCATGGACTGTAGCCCTCAGAGCGGGCCCTTCTGTCCATGGGATTTCCCAGGCAAGAATCCTGGAGTGGGTTGCCATTCCCTTCTGCAGGGGATCTTCCTGACCCAAGGATTGAACCCAAGTGTCCTGGGTCTCCTGCGTTGCTGGTGGGTTCTTCACCTGCTGAGTCACGGGGAAGTCCCACTCAGTGTAGGAGCAAATCTAAATTCTGCTTCTAATATGCCGCCTTTGGGAAAGGGCTAACTGTGTTGTATGAGTCAGGATGGGCTAGGTCTTACTGTTATAACATAGTCTGATGATCTCACGGTTTAAAAGAATAAAGGTTCGGACTTCCCTGGTGGTAGAGTGGCTGAGAGTCCTCCTGCCAATGCAGAGGACATGGGTTTGATCCCTGGTCTGGGAAAATCCCACGAGCCACAGAGCAACTAAGCCCATGCACCATAAGTACTGAGCCTGAGCTCTAGAGCCATCAAGCCACAACTACTGAGCCTGCGTGCTGCAAATACGGAAGCCCTTGTGCCCAGAGCTCGTGCTCCGAAACAAGAGGAGCTGCCACGATGAGGAGCCCTCCTCACACGGCAACTAGAGAGTAACCCCCAGTTTCCACAGCTAGAGAAAGCCCAGTGCAGCCATGAAGACTCAGCACAACCAAAAAAGTAAATAAATTTTTTTAAAAAACTAAAGAAAATAAAAAATAAAACAATGGAAGTTCATTTTCACTTGCCCAGTGTAGGTCAGCGGGTACATCTCTGCTCACTGGAGTTACTCCTGGATGCAGCTAGAGAACAGTCACCATTTTACGCCTTTGACATCTCAGCATACATTTCCATGATCCATGCACTAGAGGAAGAGGACAGTGGAATCTAAGCACCCGGAAATCAATGCTTTGGCCAGGAAGCAACATAGTTTGTCTTTTTTAAATGAGTAATGTAATGAGCTTTTGCTCATATGTAATTGGCCAAATCCAGTCACATGATCACACCTACTTTCAAGGGAAAGAGAACTTGTAACCTTTTCTGAACCTGGAACTAGAGACCTGGACATGGATGGATATTAATGATGTCTACTGTATGGTTCTTAGAATGTTGGGGATCAGAGATTTTGGGGTCTTGGAATGGGGTGCCCAAGAATAACTTCCTCCAGAATATTAAAATTCTAAGTTATTAGTAACAACATTCGCATCACCATCCTTATTGTTTTTGTATTTCTTTATATTCTCTGCAGGATATCCACAGATATCTTTCTTAATCTTTTCAATGCCCGAAATAAGCACTGATATTTTCTTTTACCATTAACCATGCACCAGGGACTTTACATATGTTGTTTCACCTAATCTTGTGAGCACTATATTATGATGAATCCCCATTTTACAGGCAGAACACCTGAGGCTTAGAGAGGTTAAGCAACTTGCTCGAGGTTGTCCAGCTAACAAATGGCAGAGTTAGGGTTTGAATCGAGGTAATAGGTGGTTAGTTATGTTCCTAATGAAGGAAGATTTCCTGGAGAAGGAAATAGCAAGCCACTCCAGGAATGTTGCCTGGGGAATCTCATGGACAGAGGAAACTGATGGGTTACCAGCCATGAGATCGCAAAGAATCAGACACGACTTAGTGACTGAACAACAACAATATGCTCCAAATACTGGCCCTGCGTCTCTCTAAAGGAGGGGGAAGAAAAAGAATTTTGAAAATTGAGTAGTATGGCTGATTATATGAAACTGGACAGTGGGAAAACCTCTGATTTGGATGGTCAAGTTAGACTCAGTGACCACTTTGGGCAAAATCTTAATTTCTAAGCCATCCTTCTCTTTCCCCTTCCCCTACCCCGACCCCAGCTGTGCTTTGGCCTGTCTCTGAGATAGACAGTAATAGGCATTTGGGTTGGTATTCTGGATGCTGCATGGTGGGGAGGAGAAAGAGGTTTTTGAAGAGATGTAGAGGGGGCCCCATTCTCAGGGAGATAGCAGCAAGGGGGTCTTCCCTCTAAGGATGCAAAGGCGGGAGGGGCTTCTGGTGAGCTCCAGAAGGGGCAGAGCTGACACCCCATCTGCCTCACTGCAGCCTCGGCCCCATCTGTTTCCCTGCAGTCTCCAGAGACACCTGACCTGACCCCTTTCATCAGCACTTAGAGAAGGGAGTTTTGAAACATGCTTATGTCAGTAAGCGCCCCCAAACCCTGAATCAAAAGGAAATGCCTTAGAAGAGCGTTGTTCTATAGAATTTTTGCAATGATGGAAATGTTCCACACTGCCCAACGTGGTAGCCATTAGCCATGTGTGGTGATGGAGACTCGGAATATGGCTAGTGAGGCTTGAGAGCTGAATTTTTCATGGCATTCAATTTAAATTAACTGAAATGTAAATAGCCACACGAGGCTATGGGCTATCTCACTAGCTTCTGCAGCTTTATTTAGGACAGAGTGCTTCCTAAAAACAGAAAGTGTTAGTTGCTCAGTTGTGTCCAGCTCTTTGCTACCCCAAGACTGCAGCCCATCAGGCTCCTCCGTCTGTGGGATTTTCCAGGCAAGAATACTGGAGTGGGTTGCCATTTCCTCCTCCAGGGTAAGTAGCTCACAGAACTTTAAATAATCTTGAATCACATGGTGAGAAATCATTGCCTTTTTTCTCTTGTCTTCCTCCAGTCTTGGGATTCCAGCAAGAAGACAGTCTCCATTGGTGTCGATGGGTCTTTAGCATTTTTCTAATAACTGCTCACCTCTGTTTTTAATGAAGGGAGAGCAGAAAGAGCCTGGAGCCTTCAACAGGTAAAAATATTGGCTTAAATTAATAGCATAATTTTCTTTTTGTTGTTACTTATACTTATTTGTATGGTTACCATCAATTTATGGCAAGAGAAACTGATTTTCCAGGTATAATCATGGCATGGTTTCATTTTAAATTAAAATTTTTAAAGTAGAGACTTCCCTGGTGGTCCAGTGGTTAAGCCTTCACCTTCCAATGTGGATGGTGCAGGTTTGATTCCTGGTCCGGGAACTAAGATCCTACATGCCTTGTGACCAAAACAACCAACACCATAAAACAGAAGCAATATTGTAACAAATTCAATAAAGACTTTAAAAATGGTCCATATTAAAAAAAGAAGCTTAAAAATTAGTTTTAATTTAAAAAAGAGTTCAATAGCATTATGACTAGAGTTAATAATTCTGTACTGCATACTGGAAAGTTGCTATGAGCATACAACTTAAATGTTCTCACCATAACACTTCATCCCTATCAGATGTTCATCATCAGTTTTCTGCTTGCATGCCACTAGTGACGGGGAGGTCACTCCCTACCAAGGCAACACCTCTCATCTTTGGACGACTCTGAACTGGATTCACAGGGTTCTCCCTGACACTCTTGTCATTTGTCCGTTGACTGTCTTCCAAGTAACAAGTAGAGAAGGTGGGTCTTCAAACCCAGGTTATCTGGCTCTAGAGTCTGTATTCGGGATGCCACGCCACACTCATGGTTTCTTCCGGCCTCCTCTGTGGCCTTTTCATGAAGTATTCTCCACCCAGCACCAAGTGATTTTGTAAAAATGCAAGCCCTCCCATCTGGTTTTGTCAGTTCTCTGCATGAGACCCTCCAGTGGCTACCCATTTCAGTATTCTTGCCGGGACAGTCCCGTGGACAGAGGAGACTGGAGGCTACAGTCCATGGGGTTGCAAAGAGTCATACACGACTGAGTGCACGCGGACATACATACTTCTGACTTCCGGGTTAATAAATCTCTCCCAGTTCCCACCAGATCTCCAACCTGACTTCCTGTAGCCTCTCTTTGAACCTTGCCCCTTCATACCGGTCTCCTTAGGACTCATACACACCAGCTCCTTCCCTCCTTGGGGTCTTAGCATTTGCTGGGTTTTGGAAAACCTAGCTCATTCCCTGCCCATCACAAGCCTGGCTCCTTCTCAACTTTCGGTACACCTCCTCAGGGAGGCCCTCCCTGATTCCTCAATCGCTGCAGACTTCCCTCTGCAATCTTTACTCCTTGTTAGCCTCGGTCACCCGTACCCTGTTGATGCCCTTTATCTCAACCTCACACTCTTTTCTTTATTGATTTCCCTGCCCGTGGCTTGATTCCTCCACTAGTCTGTGAGCTCCAAGAAGGGATGGGGCTTGCTCCCTACTACGTCCAACCTCTAGAACCCAACACAATGCTTGGTCCAAAGCAAGTAATTAGAGAAAAAGAAAAAGAAATAACCATTGCTATTTTAATTCCCATTTTATACAGTAGAAGATTGAGGTTTAAGGAATGCCCTGGTGGTCAGTGGTTAAGCGTCTGTGCTTCCACCGCAAAGACACGGGTTTGATTCTTGGTCCCGGAACTAAGATCCCGCATGCTGCACAGTGAAGCCAAAGAAAGGAAAGAAAACTGAGGTTCAGCAAGATGAAGGAACTCTCCCAATCGCACATATATAGTGTGTGTGTGTGTCTGAATATCTGTGAGTGTATGTTGCAGGGGATGTGGTGCCCAAACTTCACTCCTTATATAGGACCACCTCACCTAGAACATTCGGCCTTTACCTATAACCCTGTGTGCGTCCTCAGTTGTATCCAACTATTTGTAATCCCATGGACTGTAGACACCAGGCTCCTCTGTCCATGGAATTGTCCAGGTAAGAATACTGGAGTCACCATTTCCTTCTCCAAGGGATCTTCCGGACCCAGGGATGGAACCTGCATCTCTCGCAGCTCCGACATTGGAAAGTGGATTCTTTACCGCGGTGCCACCTGGGAAGCCCACCTAGAACCCTAACACACCAGAAAAGCTGTGGCTAGGAAGAGATTGGGGTGGTGGCGGTGGGGGAGAAGGAGGAAAGCTAGAAAGGAACAAGAGAGAGTTAGGCAAGGACACAAGAAAGAGAAGCTGAATGTGGAGCGTGGAGAGGAGGTTGTGGGAGGGGATTCATGGAGGGAGAGATTTTTCCCATCAATTAACACAGGCTTCATAGAAACGGAAAGTATTCCTGGCAGCCTTGCCCTCTTAATACATCATATCTCTAATCCCCGGCGCCCTCTGACCTTACCCATAATCCCTCCTCTTTTGTGCGGTTGCCTAAAACCTTCCTACCCTGGACCCAGCGTTCCATCCCTGGTGAGGTCTGAGCCGAAGAAAGAC
>SJYQ01005134.1:297830-350355 GCA_006410935.1 Redunca redunca
CCCGGGAGCCTCACCCCGTCTCTTCGGAGCCTCCCCAGCCCCTCCCCTTCCCTTCTTGGTCCCCTGCCGTCGCCGAGACACAAAGCTGGGCCCGGGATTATCTTAATTTCCATATGGAGAGCTGTGTAAGCCAGTTCAATGCATGGCCAGTCATTTTGTTCACAACTTTGCAGCAAGCAGGAGCAAAAGCCGCTGGGAAATTAGCCATTCATCCTATCTCACCTTGTGTGCGCATGCATAGATCAGTAAATACAGGCACGGGGAAACCGAGGCTCCTTTGTTAATTACCGCGTCGGGGCCTGGCGCGGGGCGCTTCCCTGACACTCTCGGCAGCTCTTGATTTTAAAGGAAAAAAATGTACATATATATATATAGCACTTGCTTTTAAGCAGTATTGCAGTCTATTGGGTTTATGCATGTATGTTTCTTGCAATTGCTCAGGCAGAAGGAGACTTGGGGTCTTCTTGGATCCTTTGCTTGTACTCAAGGGTAATCCAGTCTGTCCTGCCCTCTTACACACACCCACACACTCTTCACATCTCCATCCTCTGTTCACATACACACATACCCTATCTCCATTCTCTCTCTACACACATACACACACACACACACACACACTCTTCACATCTCCATCCTCTGTTCACATACACACACACATACCCTATCTCTACTCTCTCTCTCCACACACACACACACACACACACACCCAGACACATACAGTCTAGTGCTCTCCTCAATCCCTCCCCAGTCAGTTAAGCCTCTGATCTGGGTCATGCCATTTGACGGTGCCTCTGGGCCCCTATCTCCTGACCCCACAGGATCTCCCATCTTCCTTGCTGCCCGCACCACCCCCCCCACCCCGGCCTTTCCCCACCCTGACGTCGTCCTGATGGGCGCGTGTCCTGGAGGGCATCTCTGGTCAGCCAGCCCCCCCTGCTGTCTCCTGAGTTCCCTGCACCTCCATGGACCCCTCCTGTCTCCTTGGAGCCGGAGGCCTCCCCAGGTAGTGTCGGGGCTGTGTTATAATTACTAGTCTAAAACTTCTATGACTGTTACTACATTTGCTGTGTTACAGTTCTTGGAATGTACTAGTGTTTAATAAATGGTAAATAATTGTTGTTCACTCACTAAGTCGTGTCCTACTCTTCGCGACCCCATGGACTGTAGCATGCCAGCCTCTCCTGTCCTTCACTATCTCCCCGAGTTTGTTCAGATTCATGCCCACTGGGTCAGTAATGCTAACTAACCATCTCATCCTCTGTCGTCCCCTTCTCCTCCCGCCTTCAATCTTTCCCAGCATCAGGGTCTTTTCCAGTGATCCAGCCCTTTGCATCACATGGCCAAAGTATTGGAACTTCAGCTTCAGCATCAGTCCTTCCAATGAGTATTCAGGGTTGATTTCCTTTAGGATTGACTGGTTTGATCTCCTTGCAGTCCAAGGGATTCTCAAGAGTTTTCTCCAGCACCACAATTTGAAAGCATCAATTCTTTGGTGCTCCACCTTCTTTATGGACCAACTCACATCTGTACATGACTACTGGAAAAACCTTAGCTTTGACTATATGGACCGTTGTTGGCAAAGTGATGACTTTGCTATGGAGAGACATCAAGCTATTAATCAAGAAACCCAGGAAATGGCTCCACACACAGTGCCCTTCACAGGGAGAAATGACTCCGAGGGGAGCAGTTTGGCCAAGAAAGCTTCCCAGGGGTGGGCACATCTGAGTTGGGTCCTGAAGGATGAATAGGAGCTGGCTGGCAGAAGGAGGCAGGGAGCCTCACTGATGGGTGTGACTAGGACAGGACAGGGGGAGGCCACTGGAAAGGTGGGAGGAGCTTCCACAATGGCTGGATAGAGAAGACTCTGCCCCAGCCATCCTCTGGGCAAGGAGGGCCTCTGCTTTATGCAGCAGCTGAAAGTTTGGGCTCTGAATTCAGATGTCTGCTAAGTGACTTTACTCTCTGAGCCTCAGTTACCTCATCTATAAAATGGGGATGGTAATAGGACCTCTCTAATAAGGATTATGGAAAGAGATTGATAGAGATGGTATGTGGATATTGTAAGTTTGATGTGGACTGACCACCCCCACCCCCAAAGTAACCCATTTGAGCATTTCTGTGCTGACTTATTCATGAAGAGCTGGAACTTCCCTCTCACGGGCACAGGCCTGTTTGTTCAGCTGATTTGCAAATCCCAACCACTGCTGAGACCCTATTCCTGCTCCCCACCTGACACCCTCAAGCTCCATCTGTGGCCCCCCTTCCAACTCTTGCATACTGGTGCCTCTGCTCCCATCCCCATTCCTCTTCCTGAGACCCCATTCCATTCTCTGGGTGCCAACTTAAATGATGGCTCCCCTCAGAAACCTTCTGAGCTCCGAAAGTTAAGAGGGTCCCTGGCCCTCTCGGGAGACCCTGCTGTTCTCTATGTTTTCCATCAAGCGCATGTCACTCTGTGTTATCCCTGCTTGACTGTGAGCAATTTAAGGCCAGGGGGTACACGGCAGGGGTCTGACACACAGTAGGCACTCAATTAAAATGTCTAGAAGGGCGACTGATCCCTGGGGAACATTGCAAGATTTCTGGGCCTCATCCTGCAGAGCCCTGGTGGTGAGCTCAGCGTAATGGCCAGAATGTCTTGATTTTCTCTTCCCGTGAGTCCTTTCCAGCTAAACAAGGTGCACCAGAGCCCCTGCCTGACTTAGGCCTCCACTCTTGGGGCTCTTGGGGTCCCCATTCAGCCCCTCCTCCTCCTCCAGGAAGCCTTCCGTGATCCCCTCAGTGGCATTTAACTTGAGTTTTCCTTCTGATCTGCCAGTGCCCTTTGGGGTGGCTTTTCCATTTGGGTGGCTCTAAGTCTTGGCACTCTAATTAGGGGCCTCCACAGCTGACCTTCCCCTGTGAATTCAGGACCAGTATTCTCAGGCAAGGTGATTCTTGTCCCTCCATTTCTGGAGTCAGGTTGCCAGGGCACCGTCCTGGTTGTCCCAGTTATGGACTCTGAGATCTTCAGCCTGTTAGTTAACCTCTTGGTGCCTTGGTGTTCTCATCTGTAAAATGGGGGTAATGACTGCCCCCACTCTGAGGAATGCTAGGGGATTAACTGAGCTCAGATGCTTAACAGAGAGAGAGGCTCCCAATAAACCCAGGAGCTGCACAAAGGCACCCTTTGATGGTTCTTAGAGCACTTCTGACAAAGTCTGGCCTGCAGTTGGCACTCAATTAATGCCTAAAGGATGCACAAAGAAGAATGTTATTTTGTTAGCTGGATGATTCTGGGCACATTTGTGAGCCTCAATTTCTGCATCTGTAAAATGGGATGGACCTACCTTGCATGGATTTTTTTTGTTGAGCATGTGGCATAAAGTGAATAAAACATGAGGCCTCAGGTAAGCCCAGGATGAAAAGAAATATCTAACATGAGATTTCCTAAGTCAGGCCCTTTCATTATGCATTCCCATGACAGAGGGACTGTCATTATCACAGGTGAGTGAGGCATGGAGAGGTGAAGCTATTTGGCCAGAGTCACACAGCTTAAGTGGCAGGGCAGGAAGGCAAACCAGGCTTCCATAACGACACTCTTTCCTGCCATGATAAATGTTTCTTTCTGCTTCCCCCATGGTTTTCCATTAGACCACCAGCTCCAGGGCGGAGTAGGTGGGTGCCTGGCGTATGTCTCTTCTAATAACTGCTTTCTCCATGTCTAGGCACGGTCCTAAAGATACTGGGCCAACACTGTGTCTTGAACACTGCAGTCCTGCAACAGCGGGTTCTGGGAAACAGCATCTTGGGGGTATATAAGACTACAGGCTTGGGGGATTTCTCTGGTGGTCCAGTGGTTAAGACTCCATGCTTTCACTGCAGGGGGCAGAGATTCAATCCCTGGTCTGGAAACTAAGATCCCACATGCCCTGCAGCCAAAAAAAAAAAGAAGAAGCTTTCTTCTTTAAACAAATAAACAAAAAAGACTATACACTTGGGACTTCCCTGGTGGTCTAGTGCTTAAGACTTCACCTTCTAATGCAGGGAATGAAGGTTCGATCCCTGACCCAGGAACTAAGGTGGGATCCCTGATCCCACATTCTTCACGGCCAAAAAACCCAAAACATTAAAAACAGAAGCAATATGGCAACAAATTCAATAAAAACTTTAAAGAAAGAGTCCATATTAAAAACATCTTTGAAAAAAACAATATTAAAAAAAAGACTACTGGCTTTGGGGCAGACAGACTTGGGTTCAAGTCTCAGCTGGAACTCTACTCTGCTGTGTGACCTTGGGCAAATGACCTCAACTCTCTGAGCCTCAGTTTCACATTTGTTAACTGAAGAGGAATAAGCCACCTTCCTCTGATAGAGCTGGAGCCTGAATTAAATGTGCTACAGCCTCAAGAGCCAGGGCTAGCCCATGGCCTTCGAGTGGAGAGAAAGCCCAGGGCAGTGGTCCCCGGTCGTGCTCCTGGAGGGGCAGGGTGGAGATTCCGAGAGTGGCCCCGGCGGGCTCCCCGGCTGCCTCCCGCTCGGTGTCAGGCGGCGGGTGATGGATCGGCCAGGGACACACTCCACAATAGCTCGCAGACACTCTATTAACCGGTGATTGTCCGCCCGGCGGCCCTGCTCGGGCCATGCTGCCACAGATAATGGCCCAGAACAAAGATGGCAGCTGCTTTGTAGGGGAACAGATTTGTGGCAAGTTGAGATAAAATAAAGAGGAAGGAGAAAGGGGAGTGGAGACGGCGGTGGGGAGCAGAAAACATACAAGGAAAAAGGAGGGAGTTGGGGGAGAGAATGGACAGACAGAGGCCAAGGTGTCTCAGGGAGAGAAGGGTGGCAGGGCTCGGGCTAGAGAAAGAGAGAGGAGGGCTGGCTTTGTCCAACAATAATGATGGTAATGACGGCAATAATCATAACAAGGGTAAGATGCCACCAGCACTTGTCCCTGGAAAATGCCCTCAGAGAGCAGGCTGAGCTGGTTAATTTCCTTCCTGCCCTCACTCAGCAACATCAGCAGTAGCAGTGCTCCGGTCACTTGCCTTGGGCCTCGGGAAACGGTGGGGGTTCAGACCATAAGGTGCCACCCCAGGTCCAATTTCCAGTCCCCCTTATCTTTATTCTTCCCCGGTGGCTCAGAGGGTAACGAATCTGCCTGCAATGCAGGAGACCCAGGTTCCATCCCCGGGTTGGAAATATCCCCTGGAGAAGAGAATTGAGTGGTTACTCACTCCTGTATTCTTGTCTGGAGAAGTCCATGGACAGAGGAGCCTGGCAGGCTACGGTCCCTGGGGTTGCAAAGAGTCGTATATGACTGAGCTGCTAGCGCTTTAACTTTCATCCTTATTCTAGGCTCAGAGAAGGTGGAAGGCTAGAGCAGGTTGAGGATGTAAACGGGATACCCACTGTCCAGCTAGGGTAGCTGCTGCTTCTTTTTTTGAATATTGATTACCTGGCTGCATCGGGTCTCGGTTGCGTCATTCGGGATGTTTGTTGTATCGCTGGGAATCTTCCCATTGCAGGGCACAGGTTTCAGCAGGCGTGGCAGGTGGGCTTAGCTGCTATGTGGAATCTTCCCAGACCAGAGATCGAACCTGTGTCCCTTGCATTACAAGGCAGATTCTTAACCACTGGGCCACCAGGGAAGTTCCTGGGAGGGCCCCTTTTAAAGAGCCCTCGAGATCTCTACTCCCCGACTTCTCTGGACATCTTACCAGCCAGCTTAGCTGCAAGGAAAGCCAGAAGATACATTCTTTCCACCGGCCCAAAGCTGCCTGGAATAAAATCCAGACTCTTCAGCAAGGAAGGTGGGGAAATGATATTGCGATATTGGGTAGGCAATTAGCTGTGTCTACCCCAGGGGCTTCCTAATGAGCATTTATGAAGCACATATTGTGTACCTTGACCCAAAGTAGCTGATGGAAGACCTCACCTAGAAAGGAGCAGCCAATCCATTTGACAGATGGGGCAACTGAGGCTGAGAGAGGTGGGGTGATTGTCCAAGGCCACCCAGCACGGCAGCACTCACACTCAGGACTGCCCCAGGCCAAGGTCCATTCTCACAAACCCAGCGTGGTCCAGGTCCCTCCTGGCTCTCTTTCTTCACTCAGAGAGGATTCGAATTGAAGCCTCATCTTAACATTCAGGGCGGGGCTGTGACAAGGCAGAGGTGGATTTGGGGTTGTATGGAGAGAGAAGCCAGCTTAGAGGAGGGGTGGAGTGAGGGCAAGGATGGGGTGGCAGTGGTGGCATCAGTGACAGGCATGTCTGCTGGTCACTTTCACTTTTCAAGCCACTTCCTGTCTGATAGTTCAGTGCGAGTTGGCAGCTGCCTGTGATAGAGTCGGGGCAGCTATCAGCAGCTCTATGGAACAGCTGGGGAACTGGACGCAGCACCCCCAAGCTGCCGGAATGAGTCAAGCCCCACCTGCGTGTGCTCCTGCCATTTTCTCTGTCCAGAAGGTCCTGCCCTGCGGCACACCCCTCCTCCTTTATCAGGGTCTGGTGGGGTGTGCCTTCCTCCAGGAAGCCCTCCCAGATCTCTCTGCTTCCTTTTGGACTTGTCCATACCTGAAGCAGCACTGTCAGATGGTGGAGATTATATCTCCTGTCCCCATGTGTCCCCCATGCTCTGCTCAGCCTGCGTGTCTCTGGGTTTGCAGGTGGTGGAATAAAACCTCTGCCCATTGTGACTTAGGGACGTGAATCCCGTGAGCAGGGTGACCTCGGGTGAATCCCTTCACCTGTCCAAGGCTCAGTTTCCACATGTGTTCCTTGGGGGTAACGATCCTGCCAGCCTATGGGGGTGATATGAGAGGGTGGGTGCTGAGTAAGCACAGAGGCAGGATGCAGTAAGTACTCAACAAACGGCAGCGTGGGGGCAACCCTGACCCTACCTTTCAGGGCAGCTGTGACTAAAGGAACAAGGCCACCTGATAATGTGCTCGGAATGGAAGCGGAAAGTAATTCTGTCAGCCCTTGTCCTCGTAATATATCAGACTCTAATTACAATCCCTCCTCTTTGATGCTATTGCCTGAAGCCTTCCTGTGCTGTGCTCGGTTGTGCCAGTCGTGTCCGACTTTTTGCAGCCCATGGACTGTGGCCCGCCAGGCTCCTCTGTCCATGCGATTCTCCAGGCAAGAACACTGGAGTGGGTTGCCATTTCCTCCTCCAGGGGATCTTCCCGACCCAGGGGTTGAACCTGCGTCTCTTACATCTCCTGCATTGGCAGGTGGGTTCTTTACTACTGCGCCAACCGTGTATATATATACAAATATTTTTTTAAGCTGTTGCACCAGAACATTCTTTGAACTGTCCCTGGATCATTAGGTGACTTCCTTGTGCAGAGGACAGGCCCACTGGGCCCCATTCAAGAGGAATTGGGGGTGTCCTTGTCAGCCCAGAACTGGAGTGCAGCGCCTGCCTCCTCTCTGGAGAAAAAGATATACAACGCTGAATGCTGTGAAATTTGCCGCTGTGAGAACAGCTAATTTTTCACACCCAGACGAACTGGCTGGGTTTGTTAAAGCCCAAGATAATCAAATAATCATTATAACTCATCTTCGCCCCTCCTGTCTTTCGCTCTTTGTACCATTAATGTCCCAGTGGGGTGCAGCTCTGGTGAGTTCAGACCTAGCCTATTTAGATAACCTTCCGGTTGGTCTTCTGAGAGCGAAATATCCCTCCTGGAGTATCTTACAACAAATGAACCAATCCTCTCTAATCTTCTTATCGTTGTAGCCTCTGCTCCAGGCCTGGTTATCTCGCGGGCTTGCAAGAGAGAGAAAGCCAGAGATTTATACATATATATTTACGTTTGATAGAAATTGCTATAAATATATGTATATGCATGAAATAAGAAAAAAGGAGGCACCAAACAAGAGGCTAAGCTCTTTTCTCTCTCCCCAGTGAGGCAGCCTGGCTGCAAGCAGGCTGGCCCCTCTGCCTGGCCCGGGAGGCATGGAGAAGATTCTAGAGACCTCCGTGTGCTCTGCTCCCTCCACCTGCCTTGGCGGTGGCAGGGAGGTGGGGTATGGGGGTGGGAGGAAGGAGGGTGGCTGGCCTGGCCAGTGGGGTAGGGGACCAGCATCCAAGTAGCTGGCTTCCTGGGGACCCATCTCCCTCCAGCAAGGAGGTTCCCGTATCTTTCTCTCCCCCATCTTCCCATCTTCATGACCCTCTGTATCTATATTTTTCTGTGTTTTTTTCTTCTAAGCTCTCTGTAACTCCCTTCCCTCCACTTATGTATTTATTTTTTTCCCCATCCCCTCTGTGTTTCTCCTGTCTCTCTCTCCTCTCTGCTGATTCCTTCCCTGTGTCTCTACCAGCCTGCCCTAGCCCATTCCTCTCTGCGTCCTTCCCCACCCTCTCTGCCAGCCCTTGCTTGCATTCTCTTCTCTCCAGACCCTCCCCGGAGGTCCCTATTTCCCCTCCCCTCCCCCACGTTCAGCGCCCCCAGCATCCTGGTCCCTCCAGCCTCCCTCCCTCACCAGCCACCCCAAGCATCTCACACTTGTCTTCTCTGCCTCCCACATCCCTTCCCTCACCATCCCCCACCAGTCTCACCTCCACTCCTCCCCCGGCCTTAATTTCTGATTAATATGTTCTTAGCCAAGGAACGAGAGAGAGAGGGAGGGAGGGAGGGAGGGAGAGAAATCTTCTAAATAAATCATTTCGTCATGTGAAGAGCTAATCTTCAAATGACGGTCGCTATTTATCGAGTTTTTAGCAGTGCATGTTAAATAGTGATATGGAAGCTACATTTACAAAACCCCATCGGAGTGCTGGGATTTTTAACTTCATTGCCCAGAAAGAAAAATGGTGATGACCAAGATAAGACCTCTTCGAAGCTTTGGCCCTGAACCCTTAGTGGGAGCAATTAAGCAGGTGGGGGGTGAGGGGGGCTCCCGCCCCTCCCCAGGCCGCCCCCCCTTGCCGACCCTTCATCCCCAGTACAATGCCCTCCACTTCCTGAGGTGACTCACCCCTTCTCACGAGCTGCTTCCGATTCACCCTGAGAGGGGAAAGGCGAGGTCTGGAGTCAGACCCAGTGGGGTTTGAACACAGACAGTGTTGCTAAGTGTGTCTCGTTGGGCAAGAAGCTTCGTCTCCTGTGCCTCAGTTTCCCCATCCAATTCCTAAACAAGAGTGTTTGACACTTGAGGGGAAATAAAAAACTACTTCTGTTATGTGAAGAGGAACTTTCAGAATGAAAATTGATAGCAATATCCAGAGCAAAATTACAAAATTCCTTCCAAATGATTTTCTTTTTTTGCAGAAAATTGTCTTTAATGGGGGGTGTAAATTTCCATGTATTGGATACACTGTCAGGGGGTCTTCCAGTGATGACTGTGCTTAGGGCCCTTCCCGCCTGGAGTTCTTCAATGTTAAGAATGTTAAACATCGTACACTTCAGACTACCTATTGGGAAAAGCTTAACTCAGAATTACAAATGTCTAATTCTTGACTTAGATGATTAATAGTATGCTTTTCTCACATACATTTTATGTTATAAAGCCCTGAGTTTTTATAATAAAAATTTACTAATGACAAAAGAAAAGAATGTTAAACATGTTCATGTTAAATTCATTATTAACAATGTTAAACAATGTTCATCATTAGCAATGTTAAATGTTCTTAAATGCTCCAATATTGCTGCTGCTATTAATAATCTAATAATAATGCAAATAATAATGATGATACTATCTGCTTCCCTTTTTTGTGTATGTGTATCATGTGCTGGGGACGCTGGTCTGGACTTTACATATGCTATTTTGTGTGATTTCAGCTTATTTCCTTGTCTCTCTACCTCTCCCCAGAGAGATTAAGTTGACATTTTCATATCTCACAGGACAGATGTGGACTAAGATGTAGAATTTGCAAGGGAAGAGACTGCAGCTCAAAATGATCCAGTCCATGAAGGTCAGGCCTGGTGCTGGGCTCTGAGGATCCTTAGTTGAATGAAACTGAGGCTTGAAGCTTGGACTCCTCATAGGCAACCAGGGAGAAGGCAGCTAGAGGGGCCCAGCATGCTTTGTAAGATAGGGAGCCCCCCACCATCCACTGGAAGTAATCAAGTTCAGACTTCCTAATAGAAATTCTTATGTTAAGCAGGAAGGTGGATTTAATTCTGGGCTCAGATGGACCATGGTTTGAGTCCTGTCTCTGTCCCTTGCTTGGAGAAGAAAATTAAACCTGTTTCTGTCAGTCTTCTTGGCTGTGAAATGGGTGCACTAACACTTCAGAAGGAGGATAATTCGAGGGTTAGAGCTAGTTTATGCAAAAGGCCTGGCAAATAGTAGTCGCTCACTAAATGGCAGTGATCATTATTTCCGGGTCTTCTGCTTGCTAGTCTCCAGAGGGCTAAGAAAGCCGAAAGTGATGGAGCTGACTGATGGCTGGTAACTGACTTGCGTCTCTAAGCTCCCAGTTGTCCTATGATCATGCACTTGCTGGTCCTCAGTTTCTTCACCTGTAAAATAGGACGACAGTGGAGATGCAGAACTTTACTCATACAACGGGAGGGTCACTGGCAAGAATAACATTAACAGCTGCTATTAATGGCGCATTGTTAGGGATTTGCAGATGGATGATAAGAATGTGGCCCTGGGTTCAAGTTCCAGCACTACCACTTACTAGCTGTGTGGCCTTGGATAAATTACTTCACCTCCCCGCGCCACTGCACTGCCTTTGGGAAATATCCCTACCTCTTTGAGCTGTTCTGAGTGTTTGAGTCTGGGCTCCTTAGCTCACGTTTCTGCTCCAGGGTGGCAGGGCCAAGGTCTTGGGCTTCTGTGTGATCCTCAAGGCTCAGAGCTGAATGCACAGTCAGGGTTAGGAAATACAGTGTTTGTTGAGTGATTGTTTTATAAATATGTGAATAGTAACTCTAGCAAGCAGCTGTTGCAGAGACTCCCCTGGAGGTCCAGGGGTGAAGACTATGCCTTCTGATGCAAGGGGTGCAAGTTTAATACCTGGTTGGGGAACTAAGATCCCGTATCTTGCCTGCTGCTTGGTGTGGCCAAAAATAAATAAAATCAAGTAAATTACAAATAAAAAAAGAAGCTGTAGCAGATACTGTCAGCTGCCACACATGTCATTTGGCCCCACTCCAGGTTCAGAGGAGAGGTCTCAAACTGATGGGGACCTACCTCCAATACCTGCTCTCTCTGCCCGGGGGCGTCCTACAGTCATAGGAATGATCTCCATCCTCACACAGGGTAGGTCACAAGTGCTAGGAAGTTAATGCCCCCAGGAGCAATCTTCATCCATGACCGATGGGAGCAGGCTGACAAAATCCCAGCTTCCTTGCCTTTCAAAGGCACGTTCTATGCACCCTCCCAATGCCCTCTGCAGGACTGAGTTCCCCTTCCCCATAGCAACTCATGAATGCATGCTATATAGTATTCTTCCTTCCCCTGTCTTTCCATCCCTCCCTTCTGCTTTTTGGCACCATGTCTCAAAGAAAACTGCTTCCACTCCCTCTTTTGTCTCACCATTTGCTTTGCAGGAACCCAGTCTAAGAGAGTGGTTTACATTTGCATTCCACAGAGGCTCCTAAGTTAACAAAAAATATTTTCTCACGTTTTTACATTTACGGCTCTGATCAGCACTGTGAAGAGACACAAGGGATGCTGAGAACTTCTGAAAAGTAGGTCTGCTCTAGTCTTGGGACGAGTGATGTGGAACAGAGATCTTGAAGGAAGAGAAGGATTTCACAAGGGGGTGGGGGTAAAGGGCTGCTCAGGCAGGAAGAGCAGTCTGTGCAAAGGCCCTGTGGTGGGAGGCATGAGGTACATTTTGGTCAGAGAGTGAGGAAGACAGCATGCCCTCCAGCTTACTATGTGATCTCTGGGAACTCATGTCACATCCCTGAGCTTCACTTCCCCCATCAGGGACTTCCCTTGTGGTCCAGTGGTTAAGAATCTGCCTACCAATGCAGGGGACATGGGTTTGGTCCCGGGTCCGAGAATATTCTGCATGCCGCGGGGCACCTAAACCCGTGCACCACAACTACTGAGCCCTTGCACCCTAGAGCCTGTGCTCCGCAACAAGAGAAGTCACTGGAATGAGAAACCCATGCACCGCAACTAGAGGGTAGCCCCTGCTCGCTGCAGCTAGAGAAAGGCCACACAGCAATGAAGACCCAGCACAGCCATAAAAATTATGTTTTAATTCTCTCATTTATCAAATGGTGCAAAGCTACCTGCTTCTTCCCATCACTTCTGCTGAATGTGATGTGGGAACTTATATGCTCAAAATAGTAAAAGTGGCCTAGAATTGTGATCCAGTAATAACAAGTCACATATTCTCTTAATGGCTACTGGTTAAGTTTTTACTGTGGAGGCACCATGAAGGGCCTGTCTTTGTTCCCTGCTCTTTCTCCAAAGCCTTTGCCCTCATGGTGTGACATTCCAGTGGCAGAGGGTCCAAAAAAAAAGATACACAAATAGTTGCAAAATATTTATATATGCAGTGATGAAATTTATGAAGAAAAACGAAGCAGAAAGAGCAGGCAGTGTCAGAGAGGGGACATAGTTTAGATAATAAGTCTCTCGAGAGCAGAGACTTGAAGCAGGTGAAGGGGCCCACCACGCAAATATCAGAGGAAGAGCACACCAGGTAGCACAAACAGCAGGTGCAAACGTCCTGAGGCAGAGTGGCTTGTGGGAGATACAGTGAGGAGGCTGGTATCCCTGGGACACAGTAAGCAAAGCGAGGTGGGAGGGGTGATGGGAGTGGAGATCAGAGAAGCGGTGGGAGTTAAGATCCCACAGAACACGTGGGCCTAATGTGAGGAGTTTGGCTTTTAATCTGAGAGAGTCAAAGATCTGGGAGTCAGAACTGGGGTGGGTGACATCATGGGATTTATACTGAAGGGTCATCCTGGCTGCTGCATGGAGAATGGCCCATCAGGGGGCAAAGATGGAGGCAGGCAAGTGATGGATGAACTTCTTCCCTGGACCACTCCCCCCCAACCCCTGTATTACATTGGATCCTGCTTCCCACACACCCATTCCTCCAATGCCCAATCCCCGGGCCATATGCTGGCCAGGGAGTGATGGGCTACAAATGAGTGGGCAGGCAAGCACCTCTAATTTCCACAAGCGCCGTGGGTAAAGGCTGTGGCGATGTGCAATTAAGCTCTGAGCTTTAAAAACATGGTAATAAGGGGCTACGGGCTGAGGAGGCAGCCTGGTAATTTAAATGACATCCAGCTCGAATATGGAGTGTCTAAATGTTCTCTTCCAGAGATTTATATCAGCATAGACCTGCCTCATTCATTTATTTAGTTAACTAGCTACTTATTGGCACATCCTCCTAGCCTCTCTCCGAAGAAAGAGACAGAGGCCCGGGTGGCTGCTGGGGGCATCTCCGTGCAGGGAAGGCCAGGGAGGATGATGACTATGGTGATCTTTGCCCTGTGATGAAGACCTACTGTGTGCCTTGCATTCAGAGGGTCTATTGTTTGAACTCCACTAGTCATGTATGGATGTGAGAGTTGGACCCTAAAGAAGGCTGAAGAATTGGTTCTTTTGAACTGTGGTGCTGGAGAAGTCTCTTCGAGTCTCTTGGACTTCAAGGAGATCAAACCAGTCAATCCTAAAGGAAATCAGTCCTGAATATTCCTTGGAAAGACTAATGCTGAAGCTGAAGCACCAATACTTTGGCCACTAGATGTGAAGAGCTGACTCATTGGCAAAGATCTTGATGCTGGGAGGAGAAGGGGGTAGCAGAAGAGATGGTTAGATAGTATTACTGACTCGATGGACATGAATTTGAGCAGTTTGGAGAAACAGTGGAAGACAGAGGAGTCTGGTGTGCTGCAGTCCATGGGGTCACAAAGAGTCAGGTATGACTTAGTGACTGAAAAACAAGGACAACATGATAAGAAGAAGAAGGCTGTACATGTCCATTATGATGTATCTCCCTGCGCTCGTAAGGAAACAGACATGGGGAAGAGAAACGACTTGTTCAAGGTCACATAGCTCGTGAAGGAGATAAAACCCCGGTCTTTGGGTGCCAAAGCAGGAGCTTTGTCAGTGACCTAACATTAAATATCATTTCCTTGCTTTGGGTCCTGGCATGCATCGCTGTTTCCCATTTAATGACTGTTCAGCCATCAGAATCTGTCTCACCATCTCTTTCAGACTCTCCAACCTGATTGGGACTTTATAAAACCCCCTAGGCCAAGGCTCTTTAAACCAGATGCCTCTAGCGGATAATAAACTGATAAAAGAAATGAGTACTGTGTGCAAGAAGTGGTTATACCTCAGTTTTCAAAAAAAAAGAGGAAAGAAATTAACACAGCATTGTAAATCAACTATACCTCAATAAAAATTGTTTGAAAAGGTATTTAAAAAGAAGAAAGCTAGAAGGGGTCAAAGATGAAGCAGCATCAAACTGAGCCTTTCTCTTCAATGGTATCAGAAGGGTCAAGAGAACTAAAAAGGAATGCCTTTCGCACTCTGTAGTTCTTATCAGTTTATGCTTCTTCTCTGGACCACTTACAATTATTGTGACTACCTGGTTCCTGCTCCACACTTTAGAAACAATCTTACAAGAATAACCCTGGGCCCTGGGCTGAGTGTTCTCCACACCTTGTCTTATCAAATTGGGACCATCCACCTTCAAGGCAAGTACTGTGGTTGTTCCCATTTTACAAATGAGGAAACTGAGGCTCCCAGGTGATGTTGAGGTGGTAGGTCTGTGGACCACAATTGGAGTTGTTGTCGTTTAGTTACTAAGTTATGTCAGACTCTTTTGCAAGCCTCTGGCCTGTAGCCTGCCATGCTCCCCTGCCCATGGGATTTCCCAGGCAATAGTACTGGAGTGGGTTGCCATTTCCTTTTCCAGGGGATCTTCCTCACCCAGGGATTGAACCCATATCTCCTGCATTGGCAGGCAGATTCTTTACCACTGAGCCATGGAGTAGCAAGCCACTAAAGCACGTGGTATGTTACGGGCTTCCCTGGTGGCTCAGCCATAGAGATTCTGCACGCAATTCAGGTGATGTAAGAGACACAGGTTCGATCCCTGGGTTGGTAAGATCCTGTGGAGAAAGGCACGGTAGCCTGCTCCAGTATTCTTGCCTGGAGAACCCCCATGGACAGAGGACCCTGGCAGGCTACAGTCCGTAGGGTTGCAAAGAGTCAGACATGACTGAAGCGACTTAGCACGTATGCATGTTATAAATGCTTAGTAAATGCAAGTGATTTTCAGCAAAGACTGGGCATCTCTGCAGCCTTAAATTTTTGTCTTTCCAGAGCTTTTTCTCACTCAGACCCCTCCCTACCTCACTGCTCGTGAATTCTCCTCCTCCCTGAAGGACAGCAGGTTCCCTTCCCTCCCAGAGTCCCCCAGCCTCTATCCTGACCCCATATGCTGGCAGGGCCTTTTTAACCCCTCCAGCCACTGGGGTGGGTTCCATTCTGCCTGGAGACGCCTTGAGTAGATTTTTAGGAACAGCTGCCAGCAGCTGAGATATAATGACTGCCTGGAGAGTCGTTAGGATATAATTAATATTTGTAGCACAGAGCTGTGACTGCTAAGCTGTTCCCGCCCACAGAGCTGGGGCCTCCAGCTCTTCTCCGGACAGGAACCCCAGATTCTCAGAGCAACAGTATCCTTGGGACCACAGGAGGACCCTGGATGCAGAGGCTGGGGTGTGGCTAGCAGGGCTTATTTCCCAGGATTCTTCCCTTCAACCGGCCATCAGGGTTGGTGACTTCCAGAGGCTGCCAGACTGGACACATCATCAAGAGTGGTCAGAGGGCACCAGGGCCAGGGCTCAAGGTGGCCACGGCGCCTCCTCGCACCTGAGGCCAGCTGGCCTTTGGCGGTTGCCATGGCGATGGCCGTCCCCAGCAGTTGGGCAAGGACGTTTTGCGGCAGCAGCAGCAGCTGTGTGTGAGTGTGAGCAAGAATGGCAGTCTGTACCGGCTCCCCTCCGGCTTTCCATCTGTGAGGGGCAGACATCTCACTCACCACCTCGGTGCTCGCCCTGGAGGCGGCCCTGGTTGGAGGCCTGGCTCTGGTTTGCCACAGGGCATTTGGTTGGCACGGTGACTCCACTGGAGCCTGACTGTTTTCCTAGCTCAGATGCTTATTAGCAGTTTTGAGCTCCCCCAGCAGACGATCGAACTTTTTGAAGCCTCAGTTTTCAGGTCTATCAAATGGGCTGATCACACTCAGAGAGTCATGGTTAGGATTAAATAAGATAATGGGAGAAAAATGCTTAGTTCTCCCTGGGGATAAGACCTTGTTGCTCCAGGTGGTGGGGCCCAGAGATTTAAAGGGGGAAGACCTGGGACTTCCCTGGTGGTCCAATGGTTAAGAATCTGCCTTCCGGTGCTGGTCGGGGAACCAAGATCCCATATACCTTTCCACCAAAATAAATAAATAAATAAGAAAAGAAAAGAAAAAAAACCTCAGAACATAAAACAGAAACAATATTGTAACAAAATTCTAAAGACTTGAAAAGTGGTACACCTCAAAAAAATCTTTTAAAATAATAGGCAGAGGACCTGAATAAACTTTTTTTTTTTAAGGGAAGGGACTTCTTCTATGGTGTAGACTCACCATTTATTAAGTGCCTGTTGTATACCGGTGCTATGCTGCATTTGTGACGTATATTCCTTCACCCACTGATTCCTTCCTGAACACTGTGTGTCTCATCTCATTTAATTCTCCTACTCTTCATGAATATTTGGCTTTATTGTCCCCACTGTACAGACTTAAGATTCCCAAGGTGACACAATAAAGACGTTGCAGAACTGGACCTCAAACTCCTAAACCCACACTGTCCCCCTCTATGGTTCTAACCGGCCTCCTGTTTTTCAGGAAGACCTGCATTCAAATCCTGCCTCTGTCACTTCCTTGCTGTGTGACCTTTCTGAGACTCAGCTGCTCCTGTGTAGAGTGGGGATAATAGCAGAGCCTGTGCGGATCAGAGTAGAAGTGTGTGTGGGCTTCCTTGACAGTCCAGTGGTTAAGAATCCACCTTCCAAAGCAGGGGACGTGGGTTCAATCCCTGGTGGGGGAACTAAGATCTCACATACTGCAGAGAAACTAAGCCCACACCCTACAGTGAAAACCCAGAGCAGCCAAGAAGATAAAAAAAGATTGATGCGTGTGAAATGTGTGGTGTATAAATAAATGTCCACTAAGGGCACCTGCAATTTTCATTGCTGTTATCGTTATTATTTCTCCATCTGTTGGGGACTGGACCCCATAATCTCTAAGTTCCCAGCTCAGACTCCCATCACCATATGGGGATGGCCAGCCCCTGGTCTTTAACATTTGGGAGTGTCCAGATAAGCCCCTTTGTGGAAGGCAATGGCCAATGGCAAGTGCGGCGGCCAATTCCGCGGATGCTCCCAGCCTGCTTTCTGATCATCTGCCTGTTCCCACCAGGCAGCATTAGGCGGGTGTGTGAGCCTGGAGGGGGGCCGGGGAAGGAGGGGCGGCTTTCCCGGGGAGGCTGCCTTCTGTCGCTAGACAAACAAACACCGAGCACCCACGCTCGCTTGGAAATGGAGCAAGGCACTGACAAGCAGACAGGGGAGGCAGAGGCGGAACTTTCTTGAACCTCGCTGGCCGAAGCCGCCTGCCTGCACGGCTCCACAGGAAGCAGCTGACGTCCCCTGGTGGCTGCTGCCCACAGCCTGAGCTGACCCGACACTGCTCCACATGGCAGGTGGAGGCTCCTGTGGGCTGCAGTGTTTGCTTGGCATTTGCCACTGCCCCTCTGGAGGGCAGTGAGGGACCTCTGGAGGTCATTGTGGTTCCCCACCCCCACCACAAACTTCTGAGCAGCATTTCCAGGTAGAGAGTATCCACCCCGTGCCTCAGGCTGCAGAGCCCTTCAAGCGTGGCTAGCCTTCCCAACTACTCAGAGTACATCTTGGGTACCATCTTGAGAGAAACCTCAGCTGGTGAGACAGGCCTGGGACCCACATCCCAGCTCTACCACCCTGATGCTGTGTGACCCTGGACAAGTCACCCTACCTCTCTGAGTCTCCCAAAGCTCCCCATTGGTAAAATGGCAGGTATAATCACACCGTGGTTAGTGAAGGGATTAAAAACCAAGTATATAGAGTTCCTGACATACAGGTGGGCTTGGTCAATGATGTACGTTGGCTGGATCATTACTATTTACTATGTTCTGAACTTCACTTTCCAAATCCGCTTGATGAGGATAATTCCATACCTACCCCGGAAACAATGAGCCCGTGTTGCTAAATATGTGTTGTGCGTATGTGTGTTAAGTCGCTTCAGTTGTGTCCAACACTGTGCGACCCCATGGACTATAGCCCCCCAGGCTCCCCTGTCTATGGGATTCTCTGGGCAAGAATACTGGAGTGGGTTGCCATGCCCTCCTTCAGGGGTCATCCCTAACCCAGGGATTGAACCTGCGTCTCTTATGTCTCCTGCATTGGGAGGCAGGTTCTTTATCACTAGCATCACCTGGGAAACCCTAATAAATTTTTGTTTTATTTCATGCTTCCCCTTGACCAAGTAACTAGGTAAAAATAACAGCAACAACAACAGTAATGACGTCTAAGAGTCTGGATACTGATTTAAGCCTGTGCTGTCCAATAGACAGTCATTGTGATTGTTTAAATCAAAATGAAATAAAATGAAAATCTTGGTTTCCTGTCTCACAGTTACTTTTGTAGTACTCAATACCCACATGAGGCTTGTGGCTACCACGTCAGACAGCACAGATATAAGACATTTTCATCATTGTAGAAAGCTCTTTCGGACAACACTGGTTTAGATCAGTATGTTTCAAATTTAACGTTTCATAGGAATCACCTGGGATAAACAAGGTTAAACATAGACTCAAACACAGACAAACCTAGACAGCATATTAAAAAGCAGAGATATCATTTTCCCGACAAAGAACCATATAGTCAAAGCTATGATTTTTCCAGTAGTCATGTACAGATGTGAGAGTTGGACCATAATGAAGGCTGAGTGCCGAAGAATTGATGTTTTTGAATTGTGGTGCTGGAGAAGACTCTTGAGAGCCCCTTGGACTGCAAAGAGATCAAACCAGTCAATCCTAAAGGAGATCAACCCTGAATATTCATTGGAAGGACTGATGCTGAAGCTGAAGCTCCAATACTTTGGCCACCTGATGCGAAAAGCATTGAAAAATCCCTGATGCTGGGAAAGATTGAGGACAGGAGGAGAAGGGGATGACAGAGAATGAGGTGGTTGGATGGCATCACCAACTCGATGGATATGAGTTTGAGCAAACCGTGAGAGATAGTGGAGGACAAGGTAGCCTGGCGTGCTGCAGTCCATGAGGTCACAAAGAGTTGAACACGACTTAGGGACTGAACAACTAGAACAGACTCAGACTTGGTTTTGGGAGGTCTGTGGGAGCCTGAGACTCTGCGCTTCTAGCTCCCTTCTAGACCCTCTCCTCTAGTCGGGTCTAGAGCTGGACTGCCCAGCACGGTGGTCACACACGGCTATGCAACACTTGACACGTGATGTATCTAAATTGAGATGTGCCCTAAGTGTGAAGCACACAGTGGGTTGTAAAGATTTAGTACAAAAAAAAAAAAGTAAAATATCTCGTTAATACTTTTTAATTGATTGTATGTTGAAATAATACCCTAGACACCCTGGGTTGAATAAAATATATTTTAAAAATTAATTTCAGCTGTGTCTTTATACTTTTTCTTTTTAATAAGGCCAGTAGAAAATTCAGAATAACATATGTGGCTCACATCTTTCTATTGGACTGTCGTGATCTCAGCCCTGAGTGCCACTTATGAGCTATCTCATTTCAGATGTACAATTTTAACCCATGTCTTTTTACCTCTGGCCATTCTGTTTTCTCCCCTATCCCTGAATTGTTTCCTGCGCGTTTTTCACTCCAATCAAAGGGTAAAAGCCTCACTAAAAGAGGCTGTGTCAGACTGCCCCCTTCCATCCATCATAGCACAAAATGTCACCTCCGCTTGTTTGAATCTGTCTCGCTCTAAAGAAATACTAGTATCTTGCCTGACCTTCCTTTTTGGAACTCTCCCTTCCCACATGCTCAAGTCGCATGTCTTGAATGGGGTTCACCCTCCTGGTCTCTGTGATTGACTGTGTGACCCGGGTTTGGCCAATCAGAGCACGGAGATGGAGCTAGCTGTGAAGACTAGAGGCAAAGGCCTTCTAGACAAAGATGGAGCAAGAACAAAGGTCATGAAGGTTGAGAATTCTTGACTTTCCTTGGGGGTGCAAGTTCTGGTTCCATTACTAACTCCTTCTAGGAAAGCCTCAGTTTCCTCATCTAGAAAATGGGCACAGTCTCTCCAACTGCCCCGAGTTATTGTGAAGATGGTGAGAACACACTGATGGGAATGATTGTGGCTAACCTAATCTTGCTAGCTGTTGTGGGGATGGCAGACAGGTTGGCTTTGAGGTTGGCACAGGGGCGGGTCTTCCACAGTTGCTGTGGAAACAGCCTCTGGGATGCTCTGCAGTGTGAAGTAAGATGTGAAGACCCCAGGAGGGGACATTCCTCCTTCTGTGCTACAGGCAGAGAAAATGGAGCTTGTAAGGCTTGCTACGGTAGAACTGAGCTCCCTTGATTTTAAGTAATAATGCTAGCTTAGAGTGACGCAGTTCTTACAAGGCACTTGGTACTGTTCTGAGCATCTCCCACACATATTAAATGAGGTTAATTCTAATCGTGTGGGAGAGGTACCACTGTTGTTCCCATTTTCCAGAGGAGATGCCTGAGGCTTATGCCGTCTCAGCCCAATCTCCCCTGACAATGAACTTGTCCATTGAGCTGCTGGCTTAGGGCAGTGGCTTCCCAGGTAGCTCAGTGGTAAGGAATCCGCCTGTCAATGCAGGAGATGTGAGTTTGATCCCTGGGTCAGGCAGATCCCTTGGAGAAGGAAATGGCAATCTGCTCCAGTATTCTTGCCTGAGAAATCCCATGGTCAGAGGAGCCTGGTAGGTTATAATCCATGGAGTTGCAAAAGAGTCAGATATGACTTAGCGACTAAAGAACATTTTTAGGAGAGGGCAGCGGTCCTTCCTGTTTTGTATCCTCCTGCATGTCTGCACCTCACACTTCCTGGTAGCGATGAAGCCTTAATACACATCAGTAGCTGTTATTAATAATATGCACTTATTTGTGTCCCCAAGTGGTATTTTTTAATCTTTCCCACAAGAGTGCCAGCTCCACGTGGGCCAGGATTTTTGTCTGTCTCACTCATCCCTGTCTACCCAGCACCTAGCGTGGTGCTGGGTATACAGTAGATGCTCATCAGTACTTATTGAATGAGAGATTCTATGCCTTTGGGTGAGTCCTGGCTGATCACTGAACAGGATGAGATCCATCAACCTGTCCCTTTAAGAACCTTGTCTTCCCCTCCCCTCTCTGGTCCCCAAAGTTAATTAAGTGCCCTGCCTTTTCAGGGTTAATCCTGTTATCAGCTACGCTACATACATTAGCTGTGTATTTACTATTTCTGGTCTGTATCCCTCCACCCCCAATTAAACTGTCCATCGCTGGATCCCACAGAGCCCGGCGCACAGTAGGGGCTCAGTTCATTTGCATGGAATGAATGAGTTGACATCTCCCTCTTTACATTCCCAGGGAAGGAGATGTGTTCAGACACTGGGAGAAGGTGTGATGATATGGACCAATCTGCCAGTCTGTAGAGAGAATGGATTCTTTGTCTGGAAGGGGTGATGGGTAAATGCCAGCAACGCTCCCTAACGCAGGGTTTGGGGACAAAGACCGTATTGAGAAGTAGGTACAGGCAGACTGGGGCTTCCCCAGTGGCTCAGTGGTAGAGAATCCGCCTGCAATTCGGGAGCCGCAGAAGACGCAGGTTGGATCCCTGGGTCAGATAGATCCCCTGGAGGAGGACATGGCAGCCCACTCCAGTATTCTTGCCTGGAGAATCCCACAGACAGAGGAGCCTGGCGGGCTACAGTCCATGAGGTCACAAAGAGGAAGACATGATTGAAGCGACTTAGCACGCACGCATAGACAGAACGGCCTTTGGTGTTCCTTCCTCAGTTCCAGAGCATCCATGTCTGGAAGACAAGGGCATGCAGGAAAGCCTCTCTCTCTGGATGTGACCTTTAAAGTCAGCAGTCCCTGACAGTATGTGGGGTGCTCTTGGCCGCTTGCAGATATCCTTGGCTCAGCCGTGCCATCTCAGTGGCAGGTGCCCTGAGCCGGTATGAGAACAGGTCTCGATGTCCCTGATGACTGCTGGAACGCTGAGTACCCCTGAAGTGGTGAGTGAAGCTGGCTCTGTCTGACTCAGGGCTGGGGAACTCTGCCACCTGAGACCCTGGCCCATCTGGAGTGTGGGTGGTCCCCCACCCCCCTGCCTGATGGAGCAGTCTCCAGTTCATTCCTTCTTCCCTGTCCCCCACCCCATCTCTTGTTTCCCTGCTTGCCCAGTGACCTCGTCCCAAAGGGCAGGTCCTGTGTCTTCGCTGGAGAGGGGCTCTGTGACCCAGCTCCACTCAGCCCCTGATGGAGTGCCCACGTGTCCTCTGCCTCCCCCGGCAAGGCAGGTGTTCAGCTGCAACGGGCTTCCGCCAAGATCAGCCAAGCCTGAGCATGATCCTAAGACATACCAGGGCCAAATCCTGCTTAGCCACCTGTGCCGTGCCTGTGCCTGGGCAAGGGACCTCGCCTCTCATCCGTCAAAGGGAGAGTCACGCTACCAGTGATGTAGTCAAGGCTCCTAGAAGCCAAGCCAAGGAAAGAGAAGTGATGCAGAAACCCGAACACAAAAGGACCCCAGGGAAGGGTGTTCACCCCACCCCCATCCCCACACCTTTATCTCATCCCATGGGGTACAGAGGGGCCCTGTCTATTTCCACGGGGCTTCTCTTCTGGTTCAGCGGATTGCCCCCGCCCCCTGCTGCAGGTGCTGCTACTCTGCTTTCACTCTGGCAACTTTTCCCTGGAGGACTGCCCTGGACAATGATGGGAGCTGCCTTGCCGGAACTGCCTTGGAATGACATGTGCCTCCCAAAGACACCTGGATGGCCCGTGGCCAATGGATGACTCACGTGGGGGTACAGAAGCCCCACCCCCTTGCCTTAAGGTGGGGGACAGACTCTGCGGTGCAGTTTACCATCCAGAGCTCCCTTGGGGATCGGGTTGGGACTAGATGTCACGTCTTTGCTTGGCTTCTCCCCCTGCCCGTTCCTTCCTCCCTCATTCCCCTCGAGGTGTCATCTGAGAGCTTTCTCAATCAGTCACTGGCTCTTTATGAAACCCCATCACCAGTCTGCTTCTAGAGAACTCACCTAGGGTTCCCTAAGACAGAGACTTTAGATAAACTTGTGGAAGCAAGTGGATCGTTTAACTGTTTGTTGTTTAGTTGCTCAATCGTGTCCAACTCTGCTGTAGCCCGCCAGGCTCCTCTGTCCATGGGATTTCCCAGGCAGGAATACTGGAGTGGGTTGCCCTTTCTTTCTCCAGGGGATCTTTCTGACCCAGGGATCAAACCTGCACCTCCTGCATTGACAGGCAGATTCTTTACCTTGCTAAGCCACTAGGGAAGCCCTTGCTTAATCATAAATTACCCTGTTTTTTGGCCAAGCATTTCAACTTCCTTTCAAGAAGCTCTAACAGCGCTGCAGATTCAGAAGCAGTGGTCAGACGTTACTGACAATCACTACGAGGTCTACGACAGGGTTCCGCAGATAGTGGAGGAGGCAATAAATATTTATTGAGTGAAAGACAGGGATGAATCACCGTTTCTGGTGGTGGGGAAGCAGAAGCTTCTGGAAGGACAGAGAATGTGCAACTGCTTTCCTGGAGCAGGTCTCCAGGATGTACCCAAGCTCAGGGACAGGCTGGGTGTATTGAAATGCAGGTCAGGTGCTTGGATCCTCAGAGCATCAGCAGGGGCTTAGCCTAAGAGGTGGCTGGGTCCCAGAGGACAGCCCGGGCTTGGAAGGGAGTCATGATCACAGCAAAGATGATAAGAGCTTGTTAAACAGAGAGCCCTCCTGGCAGATGGTCAGATGGTTCCCAGAGAAGGAAAGCCCTTTCCCATTGGGAATCCCAGAAGTCTTGAGACCAGCGGAGCACATCGTGCCTTCCTGAGCTAACAACAACAATACTCATATGGACAAAGCATTTAGCAGCGGTGCTGAGTTTAGAAGGATAATAAGAAATAGGTCGGGAAAACTGAGGCATGAAAATTATTATAAATGTTATAAAATCAGAGAATATCTCCAGGTGGATATAGAAAAAGCCAATGACAGTGGTTGTCATGAGCTGGTGATAGAAGGGAGGTGTTTACTACGTACAGTTTACATTCGTTGACTATTGAACCATGGTGCCGTAGATGACGAAACTGGTCCCCAGTGTTCCTCCGTCCCCCATTCACACCTTCTGCCGTGTGAGTTTTGTAGTCTTCACTCTGTTTGACCCTGGAGATAGGATGGGAGTAAAACACACTTGGAACTTAGCCTTGATTTTGTAAGCAGCAGGGAAGACAGTGTGTGTACGCTCAGTAGTGTCTGACTCTTTGCGACCTCATGGACTGTAGCCCGCCAGGCTCCTCTGTCATGGGATTTCCCAGGCAAGAATACTGGAGTGGGTTGCATTCCCTCCTCCAGAAGGAAGACAGGGACTTAGCCAATTGTTCAGATAGTTAACTCGTTACTGTTGGGGGACAGGCTAGTGAAAAGCACGAAATGTGTCCCTTGTGAGTCCGAATCAGCTTTGCCCCGTAACCGGCTGGCTTGCTGTTGCTGGTTAACTGATCTCTCTGTGTCTTGGTTTTCTCATCTGGGGACCGTGAGAGTTAAAATGAGTGACTTACAGCATTTAGAAAGCACTGGCCCCTGGTAGGCGCTCACAATTCTTGTTATTGTGGCTGTTGCTGTTGTCTCTGGACCCTGGCTGTCCCTTGACAGGAAGCTCCCACCTGCGTGGCCATCTTATCTGGGACGAAGGCTGGCTTCAGTGGCCCTTCTCTAACCCTCTGAATTCTAATCCATCTTTAATGCCGCTGGAGGAAGGAGCTTTGAACGGGCACCAGTTCCGGCTGCTCCCGCTGTCCATCGGCCGATCCTGGTCTTTCAAGGGCATGACAAGGCTGCCAAATCCGCTCCAGGGACCTAATGCGATTGTCTCGCTTCCGCAGCTCTGCTGGGAAGCCTGAGCTTGGGGCTTTGGGTTGGGCTTCCGGATGCCCCTAGAGCTGGGGAGGCCCCAGGAGGTTCTTGTGGGAGTCCATTCAGCCAGGGAGCTGAGTCCCGAGTGAACAGAGCCAGGATGGAGGAGGCCACGTGGAAACACCTACTGTGTGCTGGACAGGATTCAGCCTGCTATGAGACCTTTCTTCAGTGTTAATGGGGTCATGCAGACATTTGCCTGGGATGACCAGAACTTGGGGCAGGGAGTCCTGATACCTGGGTTCAATCCTACCCTGAGTTGGTGCCCTTAGGACTAGCACGCAGTAGGTCTCAGTTTTCCCCATCTACATATTGGGTATCTCTTTCATAAGACATACAGTTCTGTGTTTAAGAGCTGACACTCTGGATCTGGACTGCCTGGCTTTCAGTCATTTAATGTCTGTGTGCCCTTGGGCCAGTTGCTTAACCTCTCTGTGCAGGTTCTACAAAATATGGGTAGGCACAATGCCTGGCTCTGTGGCCTCCCTGTTGGATGACCTCAGGCAAGTTGCTTCACCTCTCTGAGCCTCAAAGACCTCGTTTGTGAATCAGGACCAAGGAGAATCTAGCGTTGTTGCTAGAGCACTAAATGGGGTAGTCCATGCTGAGCGCTTGAAATGGTGCTTGGTGTGGGACAATCATGTGAGTGTTGATAAACTCCTGCTATTATCTTTCCCTCCACTCCATCCTGGTTTCTCTTCCTTGAACTTCCTTCCCTCCCTCCACCACCAGATCGGGCATCTGCCGTGACGTAGGCACTTTCCTCGGCGCTGCATGCCTCTAGAATTATTTTAAGGATCAGAGGTACCAAATGGGAAAGAGCTCTGGCAATATCAAGGCTGTTCTGTCATGGAAAAGAAGGGGGTCATAATTCACACGGTGGCTTGTGGGGACTTCTTTTTCAGCTCACTCACATCTAGGGTCATTAATTCAGAGCCCTGACTAGGATTTCTATCATATGGGGCTGTAGTGACATTAATTTGATATTCACCAGCCTCAGTTACTTGTGTATCATCATCATCATTATTATGACTTGCCATAGTCACATACCCCTTTTGTTTGGAATCACAATTTAAAAAAATTAAATATAACCTTAACCTAAGTGATACTATTCATGAAGCCAAAAGTTTGATGGGCTGGCACCAATTCCACTAAACACTTTGCTATTAAGTGAAATAATATCCACCCTCCCATCCAAAAAAGGGTATCCTCATTGGTGCCGTATCCTAACAGTATCTAATACCAGGCATTACCCTCTCGCCATTGAGCTGAGTAGAAAATGCTTTGATTCATTGCTTAGTATTTATCATGTGCTATCTCCTTTCCCCAAGCCTAGGGCTTGATGTCATATGTGGCTGTAATGACATTAACTTGATGATGCTAACCTAGTTACTTCCGTATCATCATCACAAGCATCATTATTATTCTTTTTTTGCCATAGCCACACACCAAATACTACAATTACTCAACACTTTGTTTGGGGTCGTTCTTTTCCCCCTTAAATTTAGCCTCAACCTAAGCAATATCATCTATGAAATCGTGAATTCAGTGGGCTGGTTATGTATTTCTTTCTAGCATACAGGAAAGTGAATGCTTAGCTGCAAAATAAAATAAAACGATTGCCCATCAACTACCCCAAAGCGGCTCTATGTATGCCATTAACTAACTGTGGGCTGCTGTTCCATGCATTACTCTGCTACCATTTAGCTAGTTGGGCAACTCTTTGACTTATGGCTTCATATTTATTGAGTGTGAGCCCCCCTTTTTCCAAGTCTTGAATTCTATAAAAGCATAGGGAGGTCAAAGCTCTGGTCTGGGGTGACGCAGCAAACCCCAGAACCCAGGAGTCCTGGCCCGTGGTGTCCTGTCTGTGGCCATGGGATGTCCAGCCCTGCTCCAACCTGCTCTGGGCACATTCCAAGTACTTGTACAGCCGCCTCCTGCTTTCCCATCCTTATTTCTCTCCTTCCCGGCACTCAAAGACACAAAAAGGGTTAACATCCATCTCCCACTCTTCTTGACACATCCCACCCTGGGTTCTCTTGGATAATCACCTGCTTCCCTTGAGCAATGACCTTGCCCCCCACCGTGGGGGCTATCAAGAGACAGATATAAACACCTCAAAGTTCCCAGCTAGTTCCCTTAATTGGCACCTTTCTGTTCTGCTTTAAATTAATCAAAGCCAGTCCGATATTAATACTGTAGGGGGAATTAAAATCATGCAACGCATTAAAGATGTAATTTAAAATTAATAACTCATAATTATTTATCATGGCGTATCAGTGGAGCTATGAATTTTCCCTTCTAACCCAGCACACATCCTCCTGCCTTTGCTTTTAATAGCATCTGGACCATTACTGCACCCAACCTCAGTTCCCGCAGACACCCAACCTAAGAGATGTAATTCATTTAATTTAATTTTGGGGGGCTTAATTGTGGTAAATCACTACTTAAGAAAAGACATCTATTTGAAAGGACAAATTGGGATAATTTAATAAAAGCTGGAGTGAAGAAACCCAAGGACTTAATCATGTGCCGTGGGTTTTGATCAGAGAAACCCACTAATTCTTCAATTTATTGAGAGATGCAAGATTCAAAGTCTTTAAAACAATGGCACCATTGTTTAATGAACAATGGAAACAACCCACGTGCCCATCAACATGGGAACAAAGAAATAAACTATGGTCTATACAGCCAATGGAGTACTATGCAGTCATATAAAGGACTAAGAATGGATTACGTGTATTGATATGGAAGTACTGGGCTTCCTCGGTGGCTCAGCAGTAAAGAATCTGCCTGCAAAAGCAACTTGCTTGAGGCCATCCAGCTGGGAGGCAACAGAGTCAGGTATTATACCTATCCATATTTTATAGAACCTGCCAGAGAAGTTAAGCAACCAGCGCAAGGGCTTCACGGATGGCTTAGCAGGTAAAGAATCTGCCTGCAATGCAGGAGACATAGGAGACCCAGGTTTGATCCCTGGATCAGGAAGATCTCCTGGAGGAGGAAATGGCAACCCATTCCAGTGTTCTTGCCTGGAGAATCCCATGTATAGAGGAGCCTGACGGACTACAATCCATGGGGTCACAGAGTCAGACAAGACTGAGCACATAATCAATCGTTATTATCAGGATATATTAAGTGAAAAATGTTAGAACAGTGTATGCCACTCTACTATGACGAAAGAAACTATATATTGGGTTGGTCAAAAAGTTCATTCAGGTTTTTCTGGAACATCTTAGAGAAATACATGCAATTATGGATATAGAGAGAGTATCCCTGAAAAGAATTATAAGAAATAAATTAATAAGAATCAATTATCACTGATTGCCTCTGGGGACAAGACTGGGTAGCCAGGGGACCAAGGAAAGGAAAAATGTTCATTCTTTATGCTCTTTTGTGGCTTTGGAGTTTTGTACCACATGCAAGTACTAACAATTCAAACAGATAAAAAATTAAAATTGTAATAATAGGAAAGATTAGCCAACTTGGGTCTGACAAATCTTACATCTTTTCACTCTCCTTTCCAATGTTTCCCTGTGCTCCATGCAGCATCTCTGTTTATCATAATAACTCTTATGCATCATGTCCTCTCTGGACTGGTCACTATGCAAACTTCGTCCTGCTTTGTCATGATTGTTGTTTCATTGCTAAACCATGTTTGACTCTTTGTGACCCTATCGATGGCAGCATGCCAGGCTTCCCTGTCCTTCACCATCTCCTGGAGTTACTCACACTCATGTCCACTGAATCAATGACACCATCCAACTATCTCATCCTCTGTCACCCCCTTCTCCTCCTGCCATCAATCTTTCCCAGCATCAGAGTCTTTCCCAATGAGTCAGCTCTTCGCATCAGGTGGCCAAAGTACTGGAACTTCAGCATCAGTCCTTCCAAAGAATATTCAGGACTGATTTCTTTTAGGATTGACTAACTGGTTTGATCTCCTTGCAGTCCAAAGGACTCTCAAGAGTCGTCTCCAGCACCACAGTTCAAAAGCATCAATTCTTCGGCACTCAGTCTTCTTTACGGTCCAAATCTCACATCCATACTTGACTACTGGAAAAACCATACCTTTGACTGTACAGACCTTTGTCAGCAAAATGATGTCTCTGCTTTTTAATATGATGTCTAGGTTTGTCATAGCTTTTCATCCTGCTTGGTCCTTACATTGACTTTGTGAGGCAGGTCTTATTAACCTCTTGGTCTCCAACATTTCATTATGAAGTTTCACACCTAAAGGTGAAAGAATCTTTCAGTGACCATCTACATTTTTCCAGAGTACCTACCACCATCTGACATATTCATTTTCTTATTTTTTTCTCTTGTTTCCCATTCTACAAGGAGAGGCATTTTTTCAGTTGTATATATATTTCAGGTTATTTTCCATTATAGGTTATTATAAGATATTGACTATAGTTCCCTGTGGTATACAGTAACTCTTTACTGCTTACCTATTTTATATGTAGTAGATGTATCTGTTAATCCCGTACTCCTGGTTTCTCCCTCCCCTACTCCCTTTCTTCCTTGGTAACCGTAAGTTTGTTTTCTATATCTGTGAGTCTGTATCTATTTTGTGTATATATTTATTTATATTATTTTTAGATTCTACCTGTAAGAGATATCATATAATATTTGTCTTTATCTGGCTTATTTCACTTAGTATGGTATTCTTCACGTCTATCCATGTGGCTGCAAATGCCAAATTTCATTCTTCTTAATAGCTGAGTAACAGTCCATTATATTTCCACACTTCTAAAACCATTTGTCTGTCAGTGGGCCCTTGGGCTGTTTCCGTGTCTTGTCTATTGTAAACAGTGCTGCTCTGAGCATCTGGGTGCGTGTATCTTTTGGAATTAGAGTTTTCCTCTTTTTCTGATATGCATCTGGGAGGGGGATTGCTGGATCATTTGGTAGCTCTCTTTTAACTTTTTGCAGACCCTCTGTACTGTTTTCCATAATAGGCACCAATTTACATTCCCACCAACAGTGTAGGAAGGTTTCCTTTCCTCCACACTGTCAAGGGGAGGGGATCTTCATCTCTGAATGAAGCTCACAGCTGTTTCTCAGAACCTAGCAGAGTGCTGGCACATAGTAGGTGCTCACTAAATATTAGCTGAATGAATCATTCAGTGATTCCACCTTAGGCACTGAGCCTGGCACACACGAGGTGCCCAGACAATGCCTAGGGCATAAATGATGGATCCAGCCTGCCTGTGAACGGGTGCTAGTTGTGTTTTTCCGGAGCCCCAGGGATGTCTGTGCCAGGCAGCCAAGGTCCCTGTAGCCAGATGGATGTGGCAGTTGGTTCCATCCCTGGGTGGGGAAGATCCCCTGGAGGAGGAAATGGCAACCCATAGCTGAAGGCTAGGCTGACTCTTAAGCAAAACCGACATGCTCAGCCTCTCTCAATGCCTGTTGACTGCAGCTGGAGGTGGAGAAATCAATATAAAGATTGGCTTTGGGAGAAAGGAAAAGAAGAAAAGGCTGTCTCTACTTCCTAAAGGAGGCAGCCCCAAGAAGGACAGGGGAGTGGACAGAAGGGAGGGGAGAGGAGCCCGAGGTCTGGCCCACAGGCTTGGCTGACCCCAGGGTGGCTGGCGCTTCTGCCTTCTCTGGGTTAGTGGGAGGAAGCGGATTAAGGGCTTGCTGGGAAAAGTTTTGCCGGGATTAACGAGGGCCCCTTGGAGTGCCAAGGTCCACACGTGCTCACTGCTGTGAGGAGAGCTGGCAGGAGGATGGGGAGGGTGGGAAAGCAGCTGCAGACGCGGGAGGAGAAGGGAAAGAGGCTGAGGTGGGGAAGAGAGGGAGGGGGTGGAGGAGCCGGAGGGAGAAGACAAGGAGGAGGGGAGTNGAAGGATGGGGATGACGGGCACTCTTGTGCTCAGTTGTGTCCGACCCTTTGTAACCCTATGGACTGCGGCCCCCCAGGCTCCTCCATCCAAAGAATTCTCCAGGCAGAAATACTGGAGTGGGTAGCCATTTCCTCCTCCAGGGGATCTTCCCGACCTAGGGATTGAACTCATGTCTCTTGCGCCTCCTGCCTTAGCAGGCAGATTCTTTACCAACTGAGCCACCAGGGAAGGTGAGGCGTTTCTCTCCTTGGTGGAGAGAGCCCGTCAGTGGCAAGCACTGGATTTCCCACGCTCACATTCCAGGAAGGACAGACCATGAGCGCACGCAGAGCCCATCTTATTAACATTCAGCAACGCGCTCCTCAAAGACTCCCACCCCGCCTGGTGGCCCAGGGACACCGAGTTAGACACTGCAGGTGTGACTCACAGCTTCCTTTTATAGATGTGCTGGCTGAGGACAGAGGTAGCGTCTGTATTCTCAGAGAGAGAGAATGCGATTTCAGCAAAGACTTGAGAAAGGTGAGCGCGTTTGCGATGAGGCTATCCAGCAAAGGATGTTGCCGGCAGTGGGGAAACAGCCAGGGCAAAGGCCCTGAGGTGGGATCCTGGAGCAGAGCAGCCTGTGGCTGGAGTGAAGTAGGGAGGGAAGGAGAAGGGAAGGGGGTGCGGGTGGCCAGAGGCACCAATGGCAAGTCACATGTCCCCTTGTGGGCCATGGGGAGGACTCGGGCTGTTTCTCTGTGTGAGATAAGAGCCATGGGAGGGCTTTGAGCAGAGGAGGGACTTGATCTGTCTTATTAGGTTTAACAGGATACCTCTGGTGGCCATGGGGGAGAATGGACCTTAGTGAGGCTGGGTGGAAACAGGGAGTCTGGACAGGAGGCTACTGCACCAGTCAGCATGAGATGATGGTGGCCTAGACAGTGGCAGTGGGCAGGATTGGATCTCCTCTGGATGTTTCCGTCATACACTCCTTCATTCATTCACTCATTTATTCCATTATCCCTCCTACCAGTAAATATTTAATATTTGTTAAGAACCCTCTCTTACCAGACACCTGATGCGAAACACTAAGCAAAATAGACACAGAGGCTTCCCTGGTGGCTCAGAGGTTAAAGCATCTGCCTGGAATGCAGGAGACCTGGGTTCAATCCCTGGGTGGGGAAGATTCCCTGGAGAAGGAAATGGCAACCCACTCCAGAACTCTTGCCTGGAGAATCCCATGGAGGGAGGAGCCTGGTAGGCTACTGAGTGACTTCACTTTCACTTTCACTTTCTTGTCCAAATGGAATGGAAGTCTAGTGGGGAGACAGATATTCTTCTGTCTCATTTTCATTCGTAAAATAAGACAATGCTGAGGGCTTTCCAGGTGGCACTAGTGGTAAGGACCTCGCCTGCCAATGCAGGAGACCTAAAAGACGAGGGGTTCGATCCCTGGGTTGGGAAGATCCCCTGGAGAAAGAAACGGAAACCCACTCCAGCATTCTTGCCTGGAGAATCCCATGGAGGAGCCTGGCTGGCTACAGTCCATGGGGTCACGAAGAGTTGGACACGACTGAAGCGACTTAGCACACGTGTACCCAAGACCACGCTGCCCGCGGCAATAAGTAACAGGGTGGCAAGGAGCAGGGGATTCTGTCACTGGCCGTTTCCCAGCCTGGGAGCCTTCTCCTTCAAGGCCTTCCTCACCCACGTGGAGACACAGAGGCACAGAGAGGGAATGTGACTGGCTCAAGGTCACACAGCAAGTCCTGGGCAGAGCTAGGAAAAGGACCCCAGCCCACGTCTCCCCCTCCCTGGGTTTCCCAGAAGGCGGCTGTCAGCCGGCCATCCCCGCTTCCCCCGGCCTGGGCCTCCCCGGCTTTAGCCACCCGTGGTTTATGACCCCTAGAAGCCCCTCCGAAGTGTCTCGGGCGGCGAGGCCCTGGGCCACAGGAGATGGGCTCGCCCCGCTTGGGCCCAGGCGGCTGCAGATCGATTGTGCGTGCGCCGCCCTGGTACTCCATCTCATTAGGCTCTCGTTTTCATCTCCCGGCTTCCTGGCAGCCTTCAAATTATCCCATAAAATTTATTTACTATTTCATGAATACATAAGCAGCAGGCAGGCACAAGCTTTTTATATATTTACACTGTATATATTTCACGGGAGACTTATAGCTGTCTCTAAGGCAGAGCGGGGGAGCGGGGGAGAGAAGGAGCAGACGGAGCCGGCAGCTGGCGGCGGAGGGAGGGAGGCTGCGGGGAGGCGCGGAGGGCGGGCAGGGTTGAGGGTGGCCCCCGGTGCCCACGGCCGTGCCGGACCACGCTGGGCTGGCCTGGGCTGCCGCTGGGCAAGGGAGGGAGGGGAGTGCCTCTCTGGGACAGTCGTCTTGGGGAAGTGGAAGCAGGGCAGGGGGCCTGGGGCTGAGGGTTGCGCTAAGACCGATGCTCTGATCAGGGGTTCCTGGGATGTGTGAGGCTCCAGCTTTGGACACTGGTAGGAACTGCTGGACCGCAGGGCAATCCAGACCCTAGTCAAGGGGTGGACCCTCATCCTGGCCCCAGATTAAGCCCAGACTCTCGCTCCAGGACTGATGCCGAAGCTCCAATCCTTTGGCCACTTGATGCGAAGAGGCAACTCACTGGAAAATATCCCGATGCTGGGAAAGATTGAAGGCAAAAGGAGAAGAGGAAGACAGAGAATGAGACGGTTGGATGGCATCACTGACTTCACGGACATGAACTTGAACAAACTCCGGGAGGTGGTCGAGGATAGGGCAGCCTGGCGTGCCCGCAGGCCATAGGGTCACAAAGAGTCGGACACGACTTAGTAACTGAACAGCAACACAACTTGCTCCAGCTGAGCCCTGATCCGAGTCCCAGATTTTTCCCGACTCCCCCTCTCCATCCCAGTCACAAACTGAGCTTTGATCCCGGTCAAATACTCACTACTCCAGATCTAACACCTCCGGGACGGAGCCCTAACACTGGTCCAGAACGGAACCCTGATCCCAACCCTAGGCTGAGCCCAACCTCAGCCTTGCACTCAGGCTCCGCCCCTTGGCCGGCCTCTCGGGGAGCAGCAAATGAACAGCTCCTACCTGCAGCCACAGGCCCCTCCTCCTCCCTGTGGTTTGTGTGGTGGTCAGCAAACGGGATCATGGTGTAACCTGGGTGATAACAGCCAGAAACCTCATTCCCTCTGAAGGCAGCCACTCTGTACCCAGCCCAGTCCTACCTACCAAGATTTTGCCCTCCAGAAGGGCCCCAGGGCCTGGGGGCACGTGAACAGAACGTGGATGAGCATATCAGAAACCCCCTCACATGGGGCTAGGCATTCACGTCGGAGGCACTCGACAAATGCTTGGTGAACTGAAAACTATGAGCTTTGCTCTCTACTTCTGCCTCAGTCCTTTAGAAAGTTCCCATCATTCTGATACAGTAAGAAGCCAGTTCAGACCCCCTGTGCCCAGGGGGTTGCTCTGGAATTGAATCCTGCCTCCAGTATCAGCAGTGTGACCCAGGGAGAGCCCTTCCACTCTTAGTGCCTCAGATTACACATCTGTGCAATGGGGTAGAAATTCAAGCTTCTGGGTATCACGTGCTGACATCTCGCGAGATCTGACTGGTCAGAGCCTCCAAATGCCCACGCTCTGTTCCCATTCACTATCAAACAGGTATTTATCCACTTACCATCCTGTCCTCATTGTCACCATCTCACAACATCAGCATTGTTGTTGACGTTTATTGAGCATGAACTGTGTTCCAGTCCCAGCTTCTTCACTCATTTTAATCTTCACAGTAACTCTCTAAAGTCAATTCCCACTCTTTCATCTCTCCATGAATTTATCAGCTATCCATCTAGTGATCTCATTTCTCTCTCTCTCTCTGTCCCCATCCTTCCTTCTTCCTTCCTTCAAGAGGCAGTCCAGTGCAGTGGTTAGGAGCAGGGGCTCTGAGCCCAGAAAGACTGGGTTCAGGTTCTAGCTCACCCCTCACTAGTGAGTGAGATAGGTAATGCATCTGTTCAATGGAAACAGTAAAAGGCCTTCCCTCTAAGAACTGGTGCAAAGACAGACTAGTTAGTAGATGCAAACAGATGCTTAGAATAATGATTGGCGAAAGTGAGCAGTTAGTAAATACCGGCTGTGATTATTCATAGAGCCACTGATTTACCCACATGTCCAAGCCCCTTCTCTGCACAGGACACCAGGCTTTCAGTGACAAACAAGACAGGAAAGTAAACATCCACAGTGACCACTGGAGTGGTTACTGTATGCAAGACACTTTATGCTTCTTAGTTACATCCTCTCAAAAGCCCCGTGAGATGGGTACTATTGTTGTCATCATTATACAAGAGTGGACTGAGATTCAGAGAGGTTAAGTGACTTGTCTGAGGACACACAGCTCATAAGCCTAGACTGGAACGCAGGAGGCCCAGCTGTTGAGCTTGCATGCCTAACTATTGGGAGACACTGCCACCTTGTTATCACATGTGTACAGGTGAACAGAGTTCTCCCGGAGGGTGTGTGAAGGACTGTGGGTGGGGGAAGGGTCAGTGGACTCTGCCCAGGGCCAGTGTGGGAATGAGGTCCATTGAGCCGAACCATCCAACGGAATCTTCTGGACTCCCTTCAGAAAACAGTCAACCCCTAGGGATGTCTCCTGACCACTCTGCTTTCCATGTGGATCCCTGACTCTTTCCTAACCTCTCAGGGAAGCTACGAATAAGCACACCATGGAGGCAGAGACTATAAGAACAGATCCCTCCCCATCTCTCCATGCAGAGCAGCGCTCTATGATTGCACAGGGCTAAAATCAGAGGCAACATCAGGCTGCTTCACCTACACATTTGAAACCTGGGCTCCGAGGCGCCCGCTTCATCATAGCTTCTTTGTCCAGACCATGTAGCATTTATTATTAATGGGAATAATAATTATAATTGCTTATTGATCTCCCCCAATGCAGCCGGCACTCTACCCAGCACTGAATTCGGGTCACTGCCCAGCAGACCCACAAATCTATGCCCAGTGCAATGCATCGCACAGTGCTGGTGCTCAATAGATGTCCAATACTGTGACCATGTCTGCATGGAGGGTCCCTGCCTGCCACATCTAGGCGCACACACTTATCTGGCTCACGGCTAAGCAGATAGCATCCACTTCAGCCACACAGAACCTGAGTCTCCAATCCAGAAGCATTTATTACTTGCTTTATACTTTTAGCATTTGCACTGGACTGAGAAAATGCTCTCCTGGAATATAAGAAAAATAAAAGGAGGGCACTCTGGTCTTCAAGGATTACCTAGGACCATGTTTCTTAACCTTTCACCTTCATTTCATCCTCAGAAGAAGTGCTGTTTGTTGAAATGCCTCCAATGACAGTGGGCAAGGCAGGGATGAGTATTCTTCCCATTTCTTAGATTAGGACACTAAGGCTTGTAAAGGTTTCATTCATTAAGGCGTCCATTCAGCAAGCATATGCTGGGTGCCTGCTATGCACCAGACACTGTGTTCGGAGCGCCGTGCACAGAGTGGGGCTCGGGAGTTCCCCGGGTGTTTCTTAGCCATCACAGAGCATCGGGATTCCTCAGGGAGCTTGTTAACATGCAGATTCTTGGGCCCTGCCCACAGAGATGGTGATTCAGTGGATATGGTTCAAGGTGGAGCCAGGAACCTGTGTTTAAAAAACACCCCCCCCCACCCCAAATCCCAAAGGGGACAACAGTTGAGAAGGAGATGAAGATTCAGGCCAGGAGAGAAGGGAAGCACAGGCCCAGGAATGAGTCTGAGTTACAACCCAGGGTGAGGTTGCAGCTACCAGCCAGCAACTTCTGGGCCAAAGGTCTGTCCCTGCCCTCCTGGCTATCTGGTCTCTCAGTGCCAAGATCCCCTCCTGCTGTGTATCCCGGCTTAGAGCCACCCACATCACCCCGGCAGGAGATATTTCAGCTGTCTCAGGCCAGGCAGGGACTGCATCTCACAAGTTTTAACTGGATAATGTACCTTTCCATCTGTAGCGCACTCTCCAGTTTAAAACATACCTGCCCACATTGTGAGGCACTTCCCAGTCTGTAAAGGCCTTTGCAGGGTGCTCTCAGCCTCATCATTTTCCATCAGCTGCCTTGTAAGGGGGCTCCTCACCTGCCTTGGGCAGCTAAGACTGAGTCTGGAGTACGTGGCCCAGGGGCCGCAGTGAGCTGGTCTTGGCTAGAACTCACGAATCTTCAGCTGAATTCCCATTCCTTGCTGATCAGGGGGCCATGGAGGATAAGACATTGCCCAGAGGTGCCTCCAACCTCAGAGGATCAAACCTGCCACCCACTGATGGAAAAATTGCCCCAGTCATGGGTGGGCATGTCTCCCCATGCCTCCCCCATCTCTCCTAGCATCCTCGCGCCCCTGGCACTTGGGATGACATGTCCTGGTTACTGCATGAGGCCATCTCCCTGCACCCTCCCTCCACTTTTCCAGAACCTCCCATCAGAATGGCAATCCTAGCCCTTTATTTTTCATTGTCACAGCCTTGCCCCATGGGCATTTTTATACCTGTTTCACAGAAAAGGAAACAGAGGTCCCAGGAGGTCAGGTCGCTTGCCTGAACTAGCATCTACTAAGCAGATCTGGGTCCAGTTCTTTTCATTTCCTATGTTCGGGCTCCTCACTGCTAAGTCATAGTCTCCGCCCTGTCCAGGAAGGCCAGGATTCTGGCCATGGGTCTCAGAATCATCCTAACATGAGCAAGGATGCAGGCTGGCCCCTCCATCTGTACCTGTCCTCAGAGCTGAGGGAAGGGGGCTGTGATTCATCTCTCAGACTGCCACCTGGTGGAGCCCACATCGCTGGGAGTTTGAGGAAGCTGTTACATTAGTGAAGACTCCAGCAATTAACTGCAGAGGAAAACAGAGGAGATGATGGAGAGACAGAGAGAGAGAACTTTCTGGGCTGAGAGAGGCATTTTAAAGGTACCTCTGTCGGCAGTAGGTGGAGGGGGGCGGTGACTAAGAACCAGCTCTCCCAATCAGTAGGCTTTTGCTTAGGAAAGGATCAAAGGATGACCTAAGGAGATCAGGCTGGGATTCAGAAGATGTGGCAAGGTCATGGGTATTTCAGAGCCTGTGAGCTTGAAGCAAACCAGTCCTGGGGGGTCAGACAAGGCCACCGTGCAGAGCTGAGCAGATTGGTCCCTGCACAAAAATCCCAAGCCAAGGAGAGAGATGCCTGGGGGTCCACTCACCAAACCGTTTCCCATGACCCAGGGCCATGCCCATCTGGGAGAAGGGAAGTCTTTTTCTAGTTTTCACAAAAGTGCCATATGGGCTCGTGATGGTCCTGGCTCAGAGGCGGTGAGAACCCGGTGCCTCACAGGAGCTGCCCCCAAGCTGTCAAGAGTCTAGAAGAAGAAGGCTCAGTTTCAGCCCCACTGAATTATAAGGGAGAGAAGCAAAAAGTGAGAAAATGGAGAGGGGGAAGATTATCATTTTGTTTTGACTTTAAATATCCTCAACTGCTTGGAGATGAGAGTCATTGGGCCAAGTAAATGTTTCTTCTTTTTTTTGGTAAATTTTCTTCTTTCATAATGAAACTTAATTTCTTTCACTTCTTTCAGTTACAGCATTTAAGATTGTTTCTTCTTTCATTTGATGAGAATAATGTTTTAAAGTGGTTTTTATTGGAGACTTTGATTTGATGGTTCAAAGTCTAAAAGGGGAACGTTGAATCCTTCTCAAATCCTCTGGCTAAAATCCCTCTCCCCATCCGTTCACTTATCCATCCATCCACCCACCTAATCATCTCTCTACCATCTACCACCCATCCTTCCACACCCATTTACTCATCCACCCATTTACACATCCATCCACCCATCCACATAACCATCCACCCATCCATCCATCCATCCACCCATTCACCCATCCACCCACTCATCTACTCATTAATCTATCCAAACAATAGCTCATCCATCTAAAAATGCATTCATTCATCCACTTACCAACTTAACAAATATCTGTTGGGCACCTACCATGTGCCAGGCCCTTCCTAGGCAACGGGGATCCAGGGTTAAACTGTGCAAATGGAATCTCTGCCCTTATGGGAGCTGACAATTCCAGTGGGGAAAAGACAGACCATAAACAAAGTCAGAAAATAAGCAAGATTATCTCACCAATGAGAAGGGCCACACTTAGAATTAGGGCACATCAATGTCCTAGAAAGGGATAGAGGCCTAACTTACCCCAAGGACAGCCCCTAGTGGCAGGCGGCGGGGGCAGGGGGGACACATACATGAGAACTACATGGCAAGCAGAGAGCTCTTCTTCGTAGAAAATCACCCGCTATTTGATCATTACAATATGGTCATCAACGTCACCAACATTAAACCCTGCAGAACTTTTTTTTTTAACCTGCAAATATTCACAGCCAGACCCATATGGTTGACAAGGTCAGTCTCTCAAAGTGAAAGGAGAAACACACTTGGTCTTTGGTAACTATCTGGAGCTGACATCAAAAACCATGTATTGATTATCACTGATGACAATGACATTCTCCATTGGAGGAGGGTGGAGGAGAGTGCAGTGGGGTGGGAAGATCACGGGGCTGGATCCTCCATCTCTTTCTTCTTTCTTCTGCTGCTGCCACTTCTAACTCCCTCATTTCAAGCTGCTGACAGCATAGCCCTTGAAACCTGAGCTATAAATTCTGCCTCTGTCATCTATAAGCTGTGCAACCTTGGACAAGTTCCTTTGCCTCTCTGAGCCTCAACATACTCATCTGAAGTGGAAAACTTTCTACGTCCTTGTGTCTAAAACTTGTTCCACTTCCCCATGTTTAAGGATTCTGAAACCAAGATCGGTTTTGGAATGCCCATAGACTGCCTGGTGACTCTTGTTAAATTGCAGATTTTGGTTCCGTAACTCTGAGGTGGGACCCAGTTGCTGTATTTCTAAACAAGTTCTCAGGTGACAATGGATGCTGCCAGCCTGTGGACCACCTTCTGAGTAGCCGGGAAACCATCGCCTGATATATTTAATGTGCTTGTTATTAAATCGAGGGGGCAAGGCTACAGTTGATGGAATTTTCGATTTCAGGAAATGCATTAACCCTGTATTTCACTTTATTCTCCCAGTAACCCCAGAAAAATGTTTGTAAAGCACCAGCTCGGCCCGTCGAAAACATTAATAGATGTTAGCTCACTCATTTGAAAACCTTCAGTGCTGATGCGGATGTAAAGGCGATCCCGGACTTGGAAGTCCATCTATAATTGGATGCGATCCCCATGGGGCCCACGTGTAGGAGGAGATGGAACACTGGCAGGCTCTGCAAGGGGAAAAATGTTCATTCCTCCCGCTGTTCCCCACATCCCCCAGTTCAGGGACGTGTCTGATCAGGCCCGCATCAAACAGCACATTTGCAAAAAAGACAAAACAGAGTCCAGGAGACTAGATCCTGACTGAATTGGTCCCGCTGTCAACCCAGCCACTCCCCTCTCTTCAGACAGATGCGTCCAAGTGCTTGCTTCAAGCCATCCAAACTGAGAAGCACCTGGGCGATTTTCCCTGCTCCTAGGAGCTTGGAGAGGAGGGGTGAGAGAAGCAGGAAGGGAAACCTGGGTTTTATTTAGGGACCAGGAACGTGGAGCAGAGAAACAGAGAAGGAGCGATGAGCTGGGAAGGGAATGGGGACACAGTGAGCTATTTTATACTCTTGCAGACACTCATGATAAGAACGCCACCTTGCAAGAAGCATATTCAAGCTTGCACCTTCCAGGGCATTCTCTCGTCTGAGATAGGCGACAGCATTAGAAGGAGGTGGTAAAGGACCTTTTATATTTCAGCTGAGGAAACTGTGACTTGGAGATTTGGAGGAGATGATCCACAGGCAAGCGGTAAACTACAATCAGTGGAGGCAGGCGGTCCAGGTGGGGCCTGAGACTGCATTTCTCACACGTTCTGAGGTGATGTCAATGGGACTGGTCCATGGATCACATGTGGAGCAGCGAAGATGTAGTGACTGATATACTGAAGGGACACAAGCCAGGAAATTGATCTGGTGCTACCCCAAAACCCTATCATTTATGTTTTTTAAAATTCCTTTGGGGCTGCACATGGGTTTCCTCTAGTTGTGGCGAGCAGGAGCAGCTCTCCAGTTTCGGTGCTTGGGCTTCTTCTTGCAGTGTCTTCTCCAGTGGAGCACAGGCTCTAGGTTCCAGGGCTTCAGTTGTTGCAGCTCATGGGCTTAGCTGTTCCTCGGCATGTGGGATCTTCCGGGACCAGGGATCGAACCCGTGCCCCTGCGTTGGCAGGTGGAGTCTTAATCACTGGACCACCAGGGAGATGCCGAGCTTCATCATGTATCTATCTTGCCCATTAATACTGGGTGTTTCTCATCACCTAGGTGTTGTGTTGATACCACAGAGGACAAAACAGGCCTGCTCCCTGGCCTGGTGGAATTTTGACCAGGTTAATTAAACCAATAAATTTAGACCAGTAACTGAAACTTCTATAAATTATAATGAGACTGGTTATGCTTACAGCACACTGTAGTACCAATATTTGGGAGAAGAATGTAATGTGCAGAGTGACCGTTGCAAAGAGCCTCTAATCAGTGTGTCAAAGCCAGGATGGTGGCAGTTAGGTTCAAGCCCCAGGCCCCCTCCTCATCCTGGGTGTGTCTGAGCCTGTCATGCCATGATACACCCATAAAAGTGGTGAGAAAATCAGCCCAAACCACAGCCTAGATGGTGAAGCCCCAGCCTTTGGCACCATGAGACTTACATCTTTTGATTTTCCATGTTGACAAGGAAGTCATCTGCCCCAGTGCTTTCCTATCTCCCTGGGCATATGGTTGCCAGATTTAGCAAATAAAATATTTCTGATAGATAACAAATATGTTTATTTTTGGTTTAAGTATATCCCACACAAAATTTGGATCATACTTATATTAAAAAGAATTTATTTGTTGTCTATCTGAAATTCACACTTAACTGGGCATCCCTGTGTTTTACCTGATAACTGTACCTGGGCAGCTTTAGAAAATACCAGTGTTTGGGTGCCACACCAAGATGCAGGTTTTCAAGTGGCATTAACAGTGTTTCAAAAGTCCCAGACGATTTTAATTAGCTAAGAGTTGGGATCCATGGACTGGAAAAAGCAGAAGATTCTAAGCTGGTAGGAAGAACCAGTTCCATATTGCAGTTGTCACCTGGTTTTACTGCGGCAACCCTTCAAGAGTCTGGAAAGTCCTTAAGTGCAATTTTAAAGGTGGTTTTGGGGTTGCATCGGATACTTTTCAGTGTTTTGCCAGTGCTAAATAAGAACTCTTTTGATGAATTAGCAGCTATGAATGAGGGAAGTTTCCATGGTGAAAGAGCAACCAACTCCCTAGTTTAATATTTAATAATAATTTTAATAAGTATTATTATAGTATTATGTATCGAGTCCTTACTTTGTGCCAAGTACTATGTGAAGCACTTTCAAAACACGCTGTTAATATCATTTACAATAGTGAACATATGGAAGCAACCTAAAGGTCCGTCAACAGATGAAAGGATAGAGAAGACGTGACATTTATATATGTGTGTGCACGTTCAGCAGATTCAGTCGTGTCCAACTCTGTGCCACCCTCTGGACTGCAGCCCGCCAGGCTCCTCTGTCCATGGGGATTCTCCAGGCAAGAACCCTGGAGTGGGTTGCCATGCCCTCCCCCAGGGGTTTTCCCAACTTAGGGATTGAACCCATGTCTTTTATGTCTACCTGCATCGGCAGGTGGGTTCTTTACTGCTAGTGCCACCTGGGAAGCCACACACACACACACACACACACACACACTGGAATATTAGTCATAAAAATTAGGAAATTTTACCATTGATTTCAACATGGATGGACTTGGAGGGCAATATGCTAAGTGAAATAAGTCAGAGACACATAGTTTATGATGTTGCTTATATGTGGAATCTAAAAAATACAACACACTAGTGGATATAACAGAAAAGAAGCAGACTCACAGGTGCAGAAAACGAACGAGTGGGTACCAGTGGGAGGGGGAGGGGCTGTATTAGGGCAGGGGAGGGAAACTGACAAACCATTGGGTATAAGATGGGCTATAAGCGTGTGTTCTACTAGGATCCACAGCAGCTAACAACTTTCCAGGGCTGAGCGAAAATGGAACAAGGTAATGTATGCAAATAGAGTGAAAGAGCTTAGAACAGTGTCCTGAATATATCACGTGCCCAGTAAATGCCAGCTATACTACAGACCTGTAGAGGAGAGAGAGAAAAGAAGAAGAGAAGGAGGAGGANGGGGAGGAGGGGGAGGAGAGGAGGGAGGAGGGGGAGGAGGAGGAAGACAAGGAGGACTGGAAGTAAAGAAACGGTAGACAGTGAAAGTGTTTCTCTCTCAGTTGAGTCTGACTCTTCAAAACTCCATGGACTGCAGCCCACCAGGCTCCTCTGTCCATGGGATTCCCCAGGCAAGAATACTGGAGTGGGTAGCCATTCCCTTCTCCAGGGGATCTTCCCCATCCAGGGATCAAACCTGGGTCTCTCTTGCATTGCAGGTGGATTTTTTTACTGTCATGAGGGAAGTCCTAGAGAGAGACAGGGTAAAGCTAAAACACAGACCAGAGAAAGAGAGAAGCAGGCAGAGCGATAAGGAGACAGAAATAGAGACAAGGAGAGACAGAAAGAGTGAGAAAGAGTGAGCACCCGGGGGTCTCTGGTCCTTTCCCCTGAGAGCTGCCCAAACTGTTCCAGCTTCCACACTTTTTCTCATCGTCCCCAACTCATCTCTAAAAATACACACCTTCCACTTGCCCATGTGTGGCAGCTGGTCCCCTACCCATGGGTCTGAACTCTCTATGGTGGAGGCTGGCCGTCTCGGCGGTCATCTGCCTTGGACCCACCCAGATCCATCAGACGGAAGTACCATCGACGGCACTGACCTTTTCCCTGGCCCCACCTGCCTCTGCCCCAGCCCCATCAGAACTATAAAGTTCCTACTGTCGCCCTCTATCTGCCCATCACGCCTCCAGCTTGGGTCCAGGACAGCTGGGACCACAAGAGGACGCTTATCCTTAAGTGATAGTCGCCCCCACCCTGCAGCCATCTGCCAAGGGGATAACTGGAGGCAGGGGGCCCTGACGGAGCACCTGCAAGGGGCCCCACTGTGGCCTCGCCCGGGGGCAGCAGTGACAGCAGCTCTGATGGACAAGCAGGCGTGTTACCCTCACAACACCTGCCTCACTCCGCTCAATACGTTTCTGAGTGGATCCATTTATACTGGGTGATGTATAGGCCCATTATGGGGCACTGGGGAGGATCCTGCCTCCTCCTCCTCCTCCTCACTGGCCCCTGGGGAGGGAGAGAGGGCATAAATTCAGCCAAATAGCTTCACTAGCCTTCTGCCCCTCTCTGGCCCATGCCAGATGAAGGCAGCATGTGGGCAGTGGGAAGGTCAGGAAACATGCATGCCCACTATGTGCCAGGCCCCGTCCTGTGTATCTGGGACCCAAGGATCCATGTTCCAGATCAATGGCCCATGCCCTCTGGGAGTCGCGCAAGGAGGGTAGGGGATACACAGAAAAGCAATTAAGGTCCAAAGGCAGCACAGTGCCGCCGTCCCTTTGTGCTCTGCTATCGTTGTTGTCTATCGCTAAGTTGTGTCTGACTCTTCTGCGACCCCATGGACTGCAGGCCGCCAGGATCCTCTGTCTATGGGATTCTCCAGGCAAGAATATTGCAGTGGGTTGCATTTCCTTCTCCAGGGAATCCTCCTGACCCAGGGATTGAACCCACGTCTCCTACATTGGCAAGCGGATTCTTTACCTCTGAGCCCTGCATTCTGCTATCATCTGCTTATTATTCAAATATTCTGTATAAAACAGTCATCATTATTTCTGCACTTCCCTGGGGATGGTTGGGAGGATTCAACATGTAGAATGTCCAGCCTGCTGCCTGGCACAAGCCTCCAATGAATGAGAAGCAGTTTTGCTGGAGAGGTGCTGCCTGGGTGCAAATTCCAGCCCCATCCTCAGCAAGACCTGAATGTCTCCTTACCTCTGTTACCTCATTTGGTAAAATGGGACCAAACCATAATAAGTCCCTTATCAGGTCACCCAGAGGGTGAAATGGGTTGACACATATGCAAAACTCTTAGGCTGTTAACAGGCACATCTGAGCATCGTGGAAGTGCCATCATTGTTTTCATTACATATGAGCTGTTGGTTTTATTTTCCTCAATGCAGCAATTCTTTGGGAGCTTGAGCATTTACCTGAAAAATGAGGATATTAACGTATCTACCTTAGAGATTGTTCAGTCGCTAAGGTGTGTCCGACTCTTTGCAACCCCATGGACTGCAGCTCGCCAGCCTCCCCTGTCCTTCACCATCTCTTGGAGTTTGCTCAAATTCATGTCCATTGAGTTGGTGACATTATCTAACCATCTCATCCTCTGCCCACCCCCTTCTTCTTTTGCCTTCAATCTCCCCCAGCATCGGGGTCTTTTCCAATGAGTCACATCAGGTGGCCAAAGTATTGGAGCTTCAGCTTCAGCATCAGTCCTTCCAATGAGAGGTGAAGATTCAAAGAGATCATGTATATAAATGCTTGGCCTGCACATGGTGCTTAGCGAGCATGCAATATACTATTAGTAATTAACACAGGCTTCATTTGTTTTCATTAACCCAAAGCTTGCATTGGCATCTTTAAAGTATATGATGTCACTGTCCTCCAGAGTTCACAATCTAGTGTTGAGACATATTAGGAAATTAACACGTGTCTTAGTGCTTTAACCGTATAAAACAAAGGTGTGTGCATCTGGGTAGCTCTGATGGCAATGTCCAGCCTTGTCTAAGGCAGTATAAGCATCCCAGAGCCTTCAGGCCTTTGCCCTGGCTGGTCCCCTCTCCCAAGTACCTCTTTTCCCTGTATTGAATTCCCGGGGCTGCTATAACAAACGATGACAAGCTGGGTGGCTTAGAAAAGAACAGAAGTTTATCCTTGTATAGGTCCCGAGGCCAGAAGTTTGAAATCAAGGTATTGGCAAGTGTGGTGCCTTTTAGACAAGACACTCTGAGGGAACGTGTGTTCCATGCCCCTCTCTAGCTTGGGGGACAGCTGACAATCCTTGACTTGCAGATGCATGACTCCAACCTCTGCCTCCATCGTCACGTTGTGCCCCTTCCGTGTGTCTGTTTCAAGTCTTCCTCCCTCCCTACTTTTTAAAAATAAAGACATGAGGCATTGGATTGAGAGCCCACCCTAAATCCAGGATGACCTCCTCTTGAGATTCTTAATACATCAGCAAAGGCCCTTTTCCAAATAAGGTCACATTCTGAGGTTCTGGCTGGACACAAATCTGAGGGACTACAGTTCAACCCAGCTCACTCCCTGTCCCTTCTTTGCCCCTCCTCTTGTAGCACTTGTCCTTTGATCTCAGCCCACGATTGTTCTGCCCCTTTAGCCTGGGAGGTGCAGGGTCCTGCTTCCAGCACAGCATAAGGTCTGACTCAGGAGAGGACCACTGGCCACTAACATCAGCAAGCCCAGAGATACGAATACAAAGGGAAGCTCACATACCATGGTGGTGGTGGTGTAGTTGCTAAGTCATATCTGACTCTTTGTGACCCTACGGACTATAGCCCACCAGGCTCCTTTGTCCATAGGATTTTCCAGGGAAGAATACTGGAGTGGGTTGCCATTTCCTTCTCCAGGGGATCTTCCCCACTCAGGGATTGAACCTGGGTCTCCCTTTACCAACTGAGCCATATGTCTGAGTATTTAAAAGTTATAAGGCTTCCCTGGTGGTCCAGTGGTTAAGAACCCATCCGCCAATGCTGGGGGTTTGATCCTCAGGTCTCAGAAGATCCCACAAGCTGCGGAGCAACTAAGCCTGTGTGCCACAACTACTGAAGCCCGAGCATTTATAGCCCATGCTCCGCAAAAAGAGTGCTGTGCTTAGTTGCTTAGTCGTGTCTGACTTTTTGCAACCCCATGGACTGTAGCCCTCCAGAGAAACCACCGCAATAAGAAGCTGGTGCAACAAACTCATAAATAAAATATGTTCTACCCTGCCTGGACAAATATGTCATCATAACAAACCAGAAGGCCAGCTTTGAGTCTTGACAGTTCTGTGCCCACCTGTAGTGCCCCAGAAACAACCAGCTTCTGGCCTACAGCCTAATGCCAGACAAGTCAGGATTAGAGTGAAGCAAAAAAAAAAAAGTACAGTTAGATGGTGGCTTTAGTTAAAATTGTGATATTTTGTACATCATGGGTTCAAGCTAATGGCTTCGTATGTATCATTTCATTTAATATTCACAAGAGGCATAGGAGGGACTGTTATCCTCCCCATTTCACAGATGGGAAAACTGAGGCTCACAGAGGTTATGAAAAAATATGCCCAAGGCCATATCACTACACAATGGTAGGGATGGGATTCACATTCATGTCTGTGTGATTCTCAATAGTCAATGCACTCAAACTTTCCCTGGACTCATCCTGTGTAGAAAAAAACCTCTTTTCTCCTTCCCCATCCCTGTTGGCCTCTTCACCAGAGGATGGGGTTTCCCATATATCTCCCTTGCCACCACTGGCCTCTACCCTCTCTTCCTTCTCCAGAAGCTGCCACAAAAGGTGCTTTCTCTCTTCATATGCCATTTCATACAGAACAAATAACCTGGCATTTCTGAAAGGAACTTTATTTCCTTTGGCTTTCCCTCAGCTTTGGAGAGAAAAAAATAGAAATTGCAAAAACATAGACAAGTTCTCAGACTGCAGATTACTAATCCTGAGAATTCCCTCCAGCCAGGACGGGTTGGCACTGCTGACTGGCACCATGCCTGGCTTCCCTTCCTCCCAGCTCCAGGCCCCCACCTGCTGCGCAGCATCTTGTCTCCCAACCCTGGCAGAGGTTTGCCTAAAATTAGTAGTACATGATGATCTTACTTGCTGAGGATGTCTGTGTTTTTCTTTTTCTTACATTAAAATAACCCCAATTTCCTCACGGAAGCTCAGCTTACTAGCTATCAGGCCAGGTGGCCTTGAAATGGTTTACCCTACCCCCGGGGTCCCAGGATAGGCAGGTGACCCCAGGTGGGCCAATGAGAGGGCCATATTCCCTCTGCCCATAGTGATTGGTTCAGGCATGGGCACATGACCCAAGATGAGCCAATCAGAGCTAAGGAACAGGATACCTGATGTTTGCCGGCACTCTTGGGTAAAAGTCACTTTCATTTTTCCTGTGGTTGGTGCCTGGAGCAGCTGGAGGGCATCTCTGCCAAAGTGTGAGGAGGGGCTGCCTGAGGATGAAGCCAACTCAGAGGAAAGGACAACTTTCAAAATGAAAAAAAGACAATTAAAAAAATTTTTTTTGTTGAAGTATAGCTGCTTTACAATGTTGTGCCAGAAACAAATTCTTGATGACATTGTTTTGACATTGTTTCAGGACCTGGATCCAGCTGTACCTGAAGTCCTAGATATAACTATAAACTTTTTAATGAGAAAAATAAATTGTTTTTGTTTAAGTCAGTTTGGGCTTCCCAGGCGTGGTGCTAGTGGTAAAGAATCTGTCTCTCAATGCAAGAGACACAAGAGACTTGGGTTCGATGTCTGGGTCAGGAAGATCCCCTGGAGGAGGACATGGCAACCCACTCCATTATCCTTGCCTGGAGAATCCCATGGACAGAGGAGCCTGGTGGGCTACAGCCCAAAGGGTTGCAAAGAGCGGACACGACTGAGCGACTCAGCACAGCACAGTACACAGTAAGCCACTTTGAACTGGGTGTCTATCACCTCTCTCCCCTTCCAGCTCAATCAAGGCAATAGCTAACATTTATTGAGCACCGTCTTAGTTTGGGTTCCCCTGAAACCAGGCTTAAGATGAGGACTGGGGTGCAGATGGTGTATATGGCAGCCGACCTCTGGGAGCAGGAGTGAGGCGCAGGGAGAGTGACTCAGAGAAGGAGGAGAGTCGGTATAAAGGTGCATTACTGACGTTGTTACTGCAGACAATTGGGATTTGGTTTCTCCAGGACATCCTGAGGAGTACAGAGAATGCCTTCCAGAATTATCTACTGAACACCAGGAGGTTGGAGCATTATCCCCTGGCTTCTGTCCTCCACAGACGGGCTGACCTCATGAGAGATGTGATAGGCAGAATAATAGCCCCTAAAGCTGTCCATGTTGTAAACCCCAGAACCTGTGCAGTGTTGGGCTACATGGCAAAGGGGAATGGAGGGTGCAGATGGAATTACGGTTGCTAATCAGCTGACCTTAAAATAGGGAGACTATCCTAGATCATCCTGGTGGACCCAGTGTCATCGTAAGAATTCTTATAAATGGAAGAAGGGAAAACAAATACTGAATATGCACGCATATACGTGGCACAGATGAACCTATTTGCAGGGCAGGAATAGAGACGCAGACACAGAGAACGGACGTGTGGACACGGGGGTGGGATGAACTGGGTGAGTAGCGCTGACATATACACACTGCCATGTGTAGAGCAGACAGACAGTGGGAGTCGGCTGTGCAGCACAGGGAGCTCAGCCCAGCGCTCTGTGATGACCCAGTTCGGTGGGGTGGGGGAGGTGGGAGGGAGGGGGTATGTGTAGACATAGGCTGATTCACTTTGTCGTACAGCAGAAACTAAGACAACATTGTAAAGCAACTATGCCCCATTTAAATACATATATATTAATATGTGCGTGTGTGTGTGTGCATGCATAAGTCGCTTCAGTCATGTCCAACTCTTTGTGACCCTATGGACCACAGCCAGCCAGGCTCCTCTGTCTATGGGATTTTCCAGGGACGAATACTGGAGTGGGTTGCCATGCCCTCCTCCAAGAGATCTTCCCAACCCAGGGATCAAACCTTCATCTCCTACGACTCCTGCATTGGCAGGCAGGTTCTTTACTGCTAGTGCCACCTGGGAAGCCCATATATACACACACAGACACATATATGTAATGGAAGAGGGAGGCAAAAGATGGACAGCCAGAGCGATGGCAGTGGGAGCAGGACTTGGCCTAATGTTGCTGAGTCTGAAGATGGAGGAAGGGGCCAGGAGCCAAGGAATGTGGAGTAGCTTCCAGAAGCTGGAAAAGGCAAGGAAGTGATCCTCCCCCTGGGCCTCCAGAAGGAACGTGGCACTTGATTTTGGCTGGTGAGACCCGTGTTGGACTCCTGCCCTCCAGAACTGTAAGATAATAAATGTGTGTTGTTTCAAGCCACTATGGCTGTATCGATCACCTCCAGCTCAACCAGTGCAATAGCTACCATTTATTGAGCACCGTCTGAGCTTGGGTTCCCATGAAAACAGCACAGGGACTTGATACAACAGTCACAGGAAACTAATACGAAGCTATAACCTAAATGCCCAGGCTGCACTGAGTGGGAGTGGGTTCGCAAGGCATCAGACGAGATCTGGGGTGGGAGGAAAGACACACAGAGATATGCTCAAGATAGGATGCTGTCAACACTGATGTGAATCTCAGCTTGCTTGCACAGAACCTGCACTTGATTAGAGGTGGGCTGAGGCGACATGACACCAGGACCCAGAGGCAGATACCACAAGCAGTCCCCACGGGGCCAGGCTCTGTGCTAAGTGTACCACAAGCAACATCTTGATTATGCTTCCATTCTAGTCGAAAGGATATTCTGGGGGACTTCCCTGGTGGTCCAGTGGCTAAGATCCTGTGCTCCAATGCAGGAGTCCCAGGTTCAATCCCTGGTCAGGGAACTAGATCCCACGTGCTGCAACTAAGAGTTCGCATGCTGCAAGTAAAGATCCCACATGCCGCAATGAAGATTCAAGATCCCACCTGCCACAGCTAAGACCTGGCGCAGACAAATAAACATTTTTTTAATAAAAAGGATATGCAGATTCCCCAGGCCCCCAAGGGCCTCTCACCTAATGGGAGTTCCAGTTCAAGGTGTGCAGCTCATTGGCACGGCAATGTGGAATGACTCACCTACTCTCAGAAATGATCAGATGACATCTCCCTGCCTCCCACGCTGTCAGCTCTGCCTGTCAGCCTTAGCTTTTCTGGGAGTCACTCTTTAGGTGCCCACGTCTAGTCAGAGTCTAACCTCCCCGTAGTAAAAAAAATATCCAGGAATAGTAAAATGTGGAGACAGAAACAGAAGAGGATTATCTTTTCTTGTGGACCTGGAAATGAGTAAAATGTGGCTGGGTATAAGACAAAAGGGAGTGGTGTGGACTGTGGCAAACTGGAGAATAATGCTCTGCCTAAAAGTGGTGAGTCTGCTACTGAACTCCAGCTGGTGGCTGCCACGCAGAAGTGCAGGCCCAGCGTGGTTAGACTTCCCTATTTTTTTTTTTAAAGAACCCAGAAATCCAAATATTTATATGAGGTCTCCTTGGCAACAAATGCAACTAAAAATCAAAACTGAATGAGACAGAACTCATTGTCCACGTGCTGATCTGACTCAGACTTCTCACTTTACAGATGAAGAGACTGAGGGTCTGAGCGGAAAAGTGATTTGCCTAAGGTTTCGTGGGGAGGGTCAGCCTGACCTGTGTTTCTGAGACCAGAAACAGGCAGCGCCTCTTCTGTAGGTCCCTATGCCCTGTCCAGGAATCCCAGGCCCCAGGAATTTCCCTGTCGGTGGGGGAAACCAGAGTGGGAGGTGGAAGGGGAGCTTTTTCTAAGTGCTGAGCTCATCCCAAGGCCCCTACATTCAAGACGCATTTTATTTATAGAAGCTGGAGAGTGATTCCCAGATTGTGGATTAGTCTCTGTCTCTCTGCCCAGTGTCTCAGTATTTCTTTCTGTCTTTTAGCAACACATGCTTTGGCTTTGACCCCTTCTGTCTCTCTGTGTGTCTCTTTTTCTCCATTTCTTGGTCTCTCTGTCCCTCTTTGTTTCCCCAGTCTCTTTCCTACCACTCTGTACTTTCTTTCCACGCCTCTCAGTCTGTATCTTGGTCTGTATCCTTTCTGCCCTCATGCCTCTGCCCCTCTGCAGGTCTATGTGTCTGTCTCTCTTTGTGTCTCTTCCGGTTTCTCTCCCCATCTGTCTCTCTCCCCTCTTCCATGATCTCTGTCTCTCCCCATCTCTGCCACTCTCACTCACACCCCTCCCACGCCCCCTGTCCCCCCAGGCCTCTCCTCTCCTGCCCTCCAAGTCCCTCTGGCCACCATGGAAAGGTTACTGTAAACGGGAATGAAGCCGAGGGCAAAAGTAATCAACCCCCGGGCTGACCTCCGATCCCCGCTCCCCACGCCCAGGCTGGTGGAGCCGAAGCCTGCGGTCTCTGGCCGCACCCCCTCCCCCGCCACCACCCNCATCATTTATAGTACATCTCGGAGCCGTCTCCTGGGAGCTGCTCCCACATGAGACGTTGCCATGGCAACCGGGGGGTCTTGTTTCAGAAATGTCAGATTGTATTATTGTCTTCACACTTCTCTGATAACCTAGTGTCTCTCTCTCCCGCTCCCTCACTCACACCACCATCCCCTGGATTTTATTCCTCCTCTCTCTCTCCTTCTCCCTACCCCCCATTCC
>SJYQ01005134.1:350372-386990 GCA_006410935.1 Redunca redunca
CCCCCCATTCCGCCCCACCCCCGACGCCCAGGCTCTTACCAGGCACCCCCAGCCTTGCTCCAACCCCGGGAGAAAATGGTCTGATCAATTTCACCCCCAGCCTCTTACCGGCCGAGGCCCCCTCCTGTGTTTCTGGCCCCGGGGCCTCCCCGCTTTGGGAAAGGTGTCTCCCCCTCCCACCCCTCGGCAGCGGCAGACTCGCTTCCCCTCTAGGGGTTTGCTAGAGTGTTCTGGTGTCATTTTATTTTGCTAGATATGAAAATGTGACATAGATTTTTCCCGGCGATGCGTGTGTGAAGTTCTAATCTGGCTTTTCAGAATTTTTTTTCTTTTGGAGGAGGGGGTAGCGGGGGAAGGAACCAGACTCCTAACAGGATGCACCCGGAGACGTAGAGCACAGGGCCAAAGTGCGGTGTGTGGGTGCACGCGGTGTGTGTGTGTGTGTCCATGGGCGTGCCTGTGTGTTTGTGATGCAGAAGGCACCTTACACAGCCTGGCGTGGGCACCTGACCCCTCTGAGGGTCTGGGCACTGCCTCTGCCTTCATGTGGTCCTTCTAGAACATAAATGGGCACCTCTGACCAAGATTCTCACATTCAGGTCAAGTTTGTCACCCTGTCTGCTGCTGAGATGTGTCAGCCCTGTGAATGGCCCTCAGATTTTCTACACCCATCAATCCCCATTCCACAGATGGGTACACTGAGGCCCCAGAAGGCGCAGCGGCATGATTATCGACTGAGATCATAGTAGGTGGCTTTGGAGCCCAAGCTTCGACCTGTTGGGACTCTGGGAGATGGGCAAAGTGGACGTGGCAACTGGAGTATCACCTTTCTTCAGAGCTGTGGCTCTTGGGAGGGGGCCAGGCCAGCAGCTTGTGCAGCAGCCACCCCTCGCAGGCCCTGCAGGGCTGGCAGTGATGCTCCCTAGACGCCAGGCTCAGCCAATCCCTCTTCAAGAATCATGTCCTTTAATACTTGAAATAACTAGCGGGAGGTTCTATCGTTATCCCCCATTTTGCAGATGGAGAAACTGAGGCTCAGATAGGTGATATGAAGCAGCCCGAGTTGGGTGAGGCAGGACTCGAACCTAGGACTCTGTAACCTTAAAGCCCACCTTTTCCATTCATGATGCTGCCTCCTACGGTGGGGCCGGAAGGTGGGCAGAGGAAGCCTTGCCCCTTTGAGCACTGAATACTTGATGATGGAGCACTCTGGCTTTGTCTCAGACATCCAGAGGTCATGTCATGTGGCAGAACAAGGGCTGGCGGGACCTGCAGGTGGAAGGGAGGGCAGGGGTAGGGGGTGGGAGGGCGAGCAGTGGTTCTTGGACACGGCTGAGTGTGTCTGCCGCCTGCAGTGACCAGGGGCTGCAACATGCAGTGGACCCGGTGTAGAGTGACCAAAACCAGATGCAAAATGGCCCCCAGAAGCTTCTCCTCCCATTTTCCAAATGGGGAAACTGAGGCTCAGGGAGGGTTAAGAATTTTCCTGAAGTCCCAGGGCTTATAAAAGGCCCTGGTGGCCCTCAGCCTGGTCGTAGTGACCTGGAAGTTTCTGTTGTGTGCTTAGGAGTCGGAGGTTGCTGCTGTTCAGTCGCTCAGTCGTGTCCGACTCTTTGTGACCCAATGAACTGCGGCACACCAGGCTTCCCTGTCCTTCACCATCTCCCGGAATTTGCTTAAACTCATGTCTGTTGAGTCAGTGAAGCCATCCAACCGTCCCCACTTCTGTCACCCGATTCTCCTCCTGCCCTCAGCCTTTCCCATCATCAGGGTCTTTCTCAATGAGCTGGCTCTTGGCATCAGGTGGCCAAAGTATTGGAGCTTCAGCTTCAGCACCAGACCTTCCAATGAATATTTAGGGTTGGTTTCCTTTAGGAGTCAGAGGACAAGGGTCAAATCCCAACTCTGCTTCTCACTTGCTCTGTGATCCTGGACTTGTACTGAACTTTCCCAAGCCTCAGTTTCCCCATCTGGAAAATGGGGATCGAACCCACCTCGCAGGATGGAAGAGAGGATTCTGAGTCAATCCTTGGACAGGACTGAGGTGATGCCAGATGCGTGGGAAGCCTGGATAAAGTTTGCACTGTGATGACAATCCTGCAGTTACCAGCACCCTCCTGGGGGGCAGACACCTTCCTCACCAGAAGGTTCCTTTCTTTGTAACGGCTGTATTTGGCCAGGGACCGCCCCCGCCGCCCACCCCACACCTCCTATCCCTGAGCTTTCGGGAGCCAAACACTTAAGAGATGCCAGTTTCCCCCTTTCCCTCTTTTTGGCCAATCTCCCAGTGAAGTGTAGGCCAGGAAGAGCAGTGACTGGGCTTAGCGTGGGACCTTCCTTTTCACCCCCCGGGGTGGGGGGTGCGACCGGCACCTCTGCCATCTGGCACCCAGCACACACCTCCCTCTTGACAGACACCAGGGCGCCCCCTCCCGCCCCCTGCACCCGGCGCAGTCATGGAGGAACGTCTTCAAAGTCTTGACTTTGGACATTTTCATTTTTCACTGACCCCACAAAGTGCCTGGTCCTGACTGAGTCACAGGGAGCCACCCAGGAAAACGATGCGTTGTCTCTCCAGTCCCTCACTTTTTCTGTGGGGCTCTCTCTCACCGTTTCTCTGGGTCCCTCTTTGTGTCTCTGTCTCTCCGAATCTCTCACTGTCTCCCTGGCCTCTGTCGCTCAGCTTCTCACTGAGTCTCAGTCTCTCACTGTCTCTCTCGGTCTTTCGCGTCTCTGCATGCCTTTCTCTCGCTGTCTCTCCCGGTCCCCCTCTAGCTCTGGCTCTCCGTCCCTGGGTGTGTGTGGAGGGGTCTCTGCCTGTCTCTCCGGGTCCCCCGCTGGCTCTCATGGCCCCTGGTCTCTGGCTCCAGGCAGAGCCAGCGGTGGGAGCGAGGGAGACGCGCGCAGCCGGCGGCGGGCGGAGCGGGCCGAGCGGGTGTTTGTCCAAGGAGGCGCATTGATCCCGCGGCCGCGCCGCCATCGGAGAAATCCCGGCCTCGGTAATGAACCTCCCTACACGCCGCTCGCAAAGCACACAGCAGCCCTGGCCCCAGCGGTTAATATTTAACTGAATAAGGGCCATAAATATGGAAAATGGGACTTTTAATTAAATAAGCAGCTTTTAAAAGGGCCCTTGGGCGGGAGAGGCTTTTGTTTAAATATGATTGATTTGACATGTCCTTCCGCTCGCACACTCTCCCGGCACCCTTCCGACGTTAACTCTTGGCCTCGGCCCGGGGAGCAACTTGGCTGGAGGCAGGGGGCTCCCTGCTGGAGGAAACGGGTGCAATGAACAGGAGGTACCCACCGAGGCTGGGATTAAAAATCTCACCTCATCAGAGCCTGCTAGCATTGGGTGGGTGGGGGAAGGGGGGGTAGGGTGGTGGCGGAAATGTATATTTCATCTTCTGGAAGGAATGAGCTATTGGAGGTCAGGTTCCTCCAGATCCTCTGGGCGCGGGTTCCCAAAGACCTGGGTTTAAGCCACTAGTCAGCTGTGCGCCCTCTGGCGGCCCGCCTGGTGATCCGTCCCTGTGTGCCTCAGTTTTCTCATCTGTAACTTGGAATAATAATATTACCTACTTTACAAGGCTGTGTTCTGATTAAGTGTGTTCCAGTCCGCGGTGGGGGGCTGCAGAATGTTAAGTTCCTTTCCAGGTGTTTAGCAGGATTAGGGCTGGAGGCTGGGTGACTTCTGAGAGGTCCAGAGAGGCAACTTGGAGGGCACATTTCTCCAGCCAGTGCCCACCTCATGGGTTCGTATTTTGTAATAGTAACAGCAGCGTGCTTAGAAGGCCCCCCTGCTTGGTTTCATGCTCGGTTGTCCTCCTTTTGAAGTCCTTAATAATTTTTGAACAAAGGACCCCACATTTTCATTTTGCAGTGGGCCTTGCAAAATACCTGGTTCTGTCTATACCCATCAGTATTGGTGGGTTGGGAGAAAGTAACTCATTTGAAGAGCTTGGGGCTCTGTAATTCCAGGGCTGGAAGGAGAATCAGCAGACAGGATGGTCTGTCTCCTGGCTCCATGCTGGTGGCCTTTAATTCCAAATCTCCCCCTTCATCCTATTTATTCTCAGATCAATGTTTATGAGGCACTTTCTGCATATCTGAGTCTGTGCCTGCCCAACTTCAGAGCCCTGTTGGTCTCCCCATTTCCTGGGTGAGGGACTTGATGTTCAGAGAAGCCAAGTCATCAGCCTGGGGTTGCCCAGCTAAGGAACCCAGGCTTCTTTGGCACCAGTGCCCATACACTGGGGCTTCCCAGGTGGCACAGTGGTAAAGAATCTGCCTGCCAACGTGGGAGATGCGGGTTCGATCCCTGAATCAGGAAGACCCCCTGGAGAAGGAAATGGCAACCCTCTCCAGTATTCTTGCCTGGAAAATTCCGTGGACAGAGGAGCCTGGCGGGCTACAGCCCATGGGGTTGCACAGAGTCGGACAGGACTGAGCACACACGCCTGTGTATTTTAAGTCCCCCTTTTCCTTTTTTTTGGTTGCTGTTTCTTTAAAACGTCATTTATTTATTTGGTTTTGGCTGGGCTGGGTCTTCACTGCTGTGTGTGGGCTTCTCCAGTTGCGGCGAGTGGGGGCTACTCTTCCTTGCGGTCCGCAGGCTTCTCACGGTGGCGGCTTCTCTGTTGCGGAGCGTGGGCTCTAGGCGCATGGGCTCACAGGTGTGGCTCACAGGCTTAGTTACCCCACGGCGTGCAGAACCTTCCTGGACAAGGGATCAAACCCGTGTCCTCTACATAGGCAGGTGGACTCTTAACTGCTGGACCAGCAGGGAAGTCCCCAGAGTTGTTTAGCTTGATGCAGGCCCATATCCTGGGGCTTGTATCTGTTTTGGTCTTGACTCCTCTAGGCTGACATAGAAGTCACCTCCCTGGATGATTCTGCCGTTTTCCATTGCCTAGAGAGGGGCACCAAGGGGGTGAGGTTGATAGTCACTTGGTTTCCTGATTTATCAAGATGTTCCTCCCCCACCGTTTTTCCTCTGCCTGCATGGGGGAAGTTCTTGCTTGTTCCCACTCATGGGCCACTTCTTCCAGGCAGTCTTCCCAGATATGTTCTGTTTGTGATGGTATATCTCCTTCCTTAATCTTCCAATATTGGTGATGCATGGTATTTAACCATATGCTTTTGTATTGCTTTTGCAAGCATTCATTCATTCATACAGGCAGTTACTATTGATTGTTGACCTATTACTTTATTTCCACAATTTTAAGATCAATTTCTTTTTTTTTCTTTTTAGCATGTTGAAACTAGGCTATATTATATATAATACCCACATCTATTTGCAGAAAGTACTATAATTAAATGGATGCCTCTTACAATGATGGTATCTTCAGGCTCTGAAAATTTGTTGGGAAGATTGGGGTAAATCAAAACAGACCTGCTTGTTACCTCCTGAAAGCTTACAGTCTAGTGCAGATAATATTTTATTTTATTTTTTCAGATCATATCTTAAAAGCACCCTTCTTTGTATCTCTCAGAACACCTAGTTCTGACTTGTTTACTCTTTTACAACTTTGTTAACACTCTGAGTCTCCGTGGCTCTGTGGCCAGCAATATGTGCTCCTCCTCCTGAGAACAAGCGATTTCAAAGAAGGGAAGAGTGATGAGAACTGAACACACTTATGCTGTGCCAGGCACTGTCCAGTATTATCTCATTTAATGCTCACTGCAGTTCAGTAAAATGAGTGCTAGAGTGATCACTTCCAGTTTGCCAATGAGAAAATGAGGCCCAGAGACGTTGAGTCACCAGCCAAAAGTCACACAGCTGGTGAATGACGGGGTCAGACCAAGCACACACAGAGGCCAGGGCCCACACCCTTAATTGTAATTATTTTGACACTTCTTTCATCCCTGTCTACCCTCTGTGAGCACCAGGCCCATCACGGAAAGGACTTCCAGGTGGATGTCAGTCAATCCAGGGCTTGGGGCATCATCTCCCATCAACACAGGAGGGGAGAAGTCCAAGGAGAAAATGGAAGCAGACTGCCTTCCAGAAGGGACCATAATCAAAGGCATCATAGAAAGATCTGGAAGGACCCAGAGACTATCTTTTGCCATGATGCAAGGCATGTGGGATCTTAGTTCCCCAGCCAGGCATTGAGCCCATGGGCCCTGCAGAGGAGGCTCAGAGTCTTAACCACTGGACTGCCAGGGAAGCCCTGGAATGACCTAGAGAGCTCCAGCCGCAGGGTGCCCTGGCGCTTTGTCCAGTCACCACCACGGGCAAGCCTCTCCTTTGAGGGGACACCCAGAGTCAAGTTCTCCGGTGCCAGCTCCAAGGAGAGTTGACAGTTCGTGACTTCTGTCACCAGGGCAGCTAGCGGGCTGGGTGTGGGTCAGTAAAACTCCCCGTTTTGCTGTGCCAGCAGGCTTGTTACCATAGAAACTCCTCCTGGGCATCACCAGATTCTGGGTCTGTTTTCTGGGCCCCCTGTCGGGGGTAGGCGGGGCTGAGGCCAGTGCTGGATGTGGGTGGAGACAGCAGGCTAGGGATGCAAGGCCATTTCTACTGGTAGTTTCTAATTGCCAGGTTTGAGTCACTCGTGGTGTGCTGCAGTCCATGGGGCCACAAAGAGTCGGATGTGACTGAGCGACGGAACAAGTCACTCATGGCAGGGACACGGGCAGTGAATGAGGTGCCTGATCTCCTGTCTGGTGAGAAAAACATTACCTGTGTGTGTGCACTTGGGAAGGGAGCTTGTTCCTGGACCATCCCTCCCAGTACTCCTCCATGAGCCCAAAGTGCCCACCTTCCCAGTTTCTGTCTTATTCATGCTTCACTTCCAACTAGCACCCAAATTCAGCCATCAGCATCTCCCCACAGGATGACTGCAGAGATCTCCTAACTGGGCTCCTCGGCTGGCAGTCTGCCCCCATGTAGCCATGTTCTACCCAGAAGCTAGCTAATTTTCTTGAGTCAAAGTGAAACTGTGCAACTCAGATTGGGGCTTGAATCCACGATCTTTTAACTGAGAGCACACCCCTGGTCTCAGGACTTAATGAAGCTCAGGTTCTTGATGCCTCATAGCAGAAAGAATTCAGTGAGAGACAAAGTGATAGGTGAGGTGAAGTGAAAGGCATTCAGTCGTGTCCAACTGTTTGCAACCGCATGGACTATAGCCCACCAGGCTCCTCTATGCATGGACTTCTCCAGACCAAAATACTGGAGTGGGCAGCCATTCCCTCTCCAGGCAATCTTCCCAACTCAGGGATCGAACCCAGGTCTCCCACATTGCAGGTGGATTCTTTACCATCTGAGCCACCAGGAAAGCCCAAGAATACTGAAGTGGGTAGCCTATCCCTTCTCCAGCAGATCTTCCCAACCCAGGAATCAAACCAGAGTCTCCTGCTTTGTAGGCAGATTCTTTACCAGCTGAGCTACGAAGAGGTGGATTTATTTAGAGAGAAACACACTCTACAGACAGAATGGCCCATCTCAGAAGGTGAAAGTGGGGCCAGAGTATGGGATTGTCAGTTTTTTTAGAGATAAGTAATTTCACTGGCTAATGAGTGTTAGCCTATGGAAGGAGTATTCCAACTCTTTTGGGGAAGGGGTGGGGAATTCCAGGATGGGCCCGAATCTGGGCATCCCCAAACCTTTTGGGCCCCAGATCAAAGGCACCCATTACCTGGAGGAAAAGATCTGGCAGTTGCTGGAGTCCCTGGGATTCCAGTGCACTTTCATTAATAACTTTCACTGCTACCTGACTGAAATCAGAGACTTCTCCTTCTATGCCAACATCTGCCTTTAAATGGGGGAGCATGGTGCCCTAGACCCATCTTAGCGCTGCCAGTCCTGCCCGGCCGTGAATTGCCCGCTATCCAGCACCTGACAGTGTCTGATCCTTGCCCTGCTCAGGGGCCTGCAAAGTCAGGGCACTGCTTCCTCACCCTGTTCACCTCCATCCCCACAGTGTTCAGTGGGGTGGCCATGCAGGGAGCTTGAGCCCCTTGGGAAGAGATGGAAAATGGCCTTCAGCTGAGACGTTACTGTGTGCGTGTTAGTCGATCAGTCATGTCTGACTCTTTGCGACCCTACGAACTGTAGCCCACCGGGTTTCTCTGTCCATGGAACTCTCCAGACCAGAATACTGGAGTGGGTTGCCATTCCCTTCTCCAGAGGATCTTCCTGACCCAGGGATCGAACCCTGGTCTCCTGCGTTGCTGGTAGATTCTTTACCATTTGAGCTGCAGGGAAGTTACTAAATGTCCATTAAATGTCCATTAAAGTTCTAGCGGTTCTGACTGCAAAAAACAAAAAAAAGCCCTTTTGATTATGGTCAGCCTTGGAACTATCACGGTGGCTGTGGGTGTGTCACTTAGCTTGCTGATGCGTTACAGTGAACACATACTGAGGCTTAAGGGCCGGTGGAAGTCCACTTCTCTGCCATCTTGGACCTATTTGATTCTAATCAGTTGATGTCATGTCCTATGGCTCTGTCATTCTTTTAAAGGTTGTGCCCTGCTCCCTTAACCTCCTGTTTCAAAAGCTTCTCCCTTCTCCAAGCAGCAAACACTGGCTCTTGCAGCTCTGCCTTCACTCGGCCCAGGCCGCGTCTGTGCTGTGGGCAGTGTGACTCCTGTCGGGAACGCCGGGATTCGGGGAGCCAGGGAGCAAAGGTCAGGGTGAGGCCGGCTCCTTTTGACGTCAAAGAAGATTACGAGTCCTGCTCTCGGAGCTGAGGGCTGGTCCGGAATCAGCCTGTGATCCCAGGCGAGCTGAGTTCAGAGGTCACCAGCTGGCTCCTTTGTGTGTCAATATTTACCACGACAGCCACCTAATTGGGGTAGGTCAGCCGGTGGACGCTGCGAGGATGCTCATCCGGAGAAGAGAAAGGGACCGAAAGTCCCCCAGGCTCTGTGTTGTATGCTTGACATTATATTAATATTCCTACTAATAATACTAATATAGAAATAGCAGAAAATAGCAGCAACCGCATACATTGAGCACCTGTTAAATCCAGGCTTGGTTCCCAGCATTTAATTAATTGATCTGTCTCCTCTTTCCAGCCTCCCTGTGAGTTAGGTTTTGTTGCTCCTGCTGAGGAAACTGAGGCACAAAATGGGAACATTAGGTGTCTGGAGTGGCGCAGCTTGAATGGAGAAGAGGGACTTGGATGCAGCCAGTTCTCCTCCTCTTGACACTAGAAGGCAGGGATGACCATCTCCATTTTGTTGATGTGAAAGTAAGGATCAGAGAGGTATCAAGCTTGTCCAAAGCCACACAGCAAGCTGGTCAGTGGCAGAGCTGCGTTACAAGCCCTCTGGATGGATGACTGCTCCAGAGCCCGCAGTAGCAGGGCATCTCCTTATTTTAAGCTCATTTCTCCCAGATTTTTTGGAGGCCTCTTCTGTTGGCCACTGTTCCCACCTTTCCTTTCTGATCCTTAGGGGATGTGTGCGTGCTAAGTCACTTCAGTCATATCCAACTCTTTGTGACCTATGGACTGTAGCTTTCCAGGCTGGGGATTCTCAGGCAAGAATACTAGAGTAGGTTGCCATGACCTCTTGCAGGGGATCTTCCCAACCCAGGTATCGAACTCAAATCTCTTACATCTCCTGCATTGGCAGGCGACTTCTTTACCAGTATCACCACCTGCGAAGCCCCCTCAGGGGAAAGTGAACTGCAGATCTGCAACTGCTATTCATTTATTTATTAAATCTTAGCTATTCTGCGTCTATGTTGCAGCATGTAGACTTGGTTGCCCCATAGCCTGTGGGATCTTAGTTCCCTGACCGGGGATCAAACCTTCATTCCTTGCATTGGAAGGTGGATTCTTAGTTACTTGAGCACCAGGGAAGTCCCACTTTTAGCTTCCTTCCTTCCAATTCATAGAATGAGGTGCCTCTATGCATACCTCATTTTACCATAATTATGATTAAAATATTCCTTAGACATCGATCCAGCTGCCCACTGGGAAGCAGAGGGAATGTAGGCATTATTAAAAGTTAATCATTTATTCTCCGGCACAGTACGTGAGAATCGGAATGGAGGAGTCCAGCAGCAGTCTGGGATGGGACCACAGAGCAGCCATGGGAAGGAGACATCCCACCTCGGACACCTTCACAGCAAAGCATATTAACATAATCTCATCAAATCCTCCAACAGCTCTGTGAAAGAGGGATTAGGAAATGGAGACTCAGGGAGGCAAGGTGACTTGCCCGAGGTCACAGCTACGACGTAACAGAACCAGGATTCGAACTCAGGTCTATCTGCAACTGACTCAAGGATCAGTTTCCAAACCACAGACTTTCAGGGTGTTCCATCATTTACATAGCTGATTTTAAAAAAATAATTATTTATTTATTGGGCTGTTTCAGGTCTTAGTTGAGTCATTTGGGATCTTTCCTGGCTGCCCATGGACTCTAGTTGTGGAGTGAAGACTCATTATTGCAGTACAAGGGCTTAGATTCTCTGCAGAATGTGGGATCTTAGTTCCCCAACCAGGGATCGAACCTGTGTCCCCTGCATTGCAAGGCATATTCTTAACCACTGGACCACCAGGGAAGCCCCCCCCCCACCAACAGCTGACTATTGATGGATCAATGTATAATCGGTTTCCAGGTTTTTTTTTTTTAGCAGCACTGGGCATTTGCACAACTCTAGGAATGAGTGTGCCCTTTGTACACCCTAGACACCTTGCTTGCTTTGGAATAGTGAACAATACCTTGTTCAACAAGTCTTTATTGAACACCTATGGGCTTAAGTGACTCCCTTTTTAGGTAGAGCCTGGGATGGGGATTCACAGGAAGTGTTTTATCAAAGGGGGCATTTGCAGAAGAAATCTGTAAGAGATGAGGGGAGCAAGATGGAGCAGGGAAATGCTCTGGGTGAAGAAGTGGTTTTAGCTAGAGTCCCGTGGGGAGCTCAGGATTGGGGTGTGTGTGAATGGTATTATAAGGTTGCCCCAGCTCCTGAAGCAAACGGTTGAGCTCTTGTATTCCTATATCAACTAAGCATTGGCTGCAGGCTGCCCTGGGAGATGGGATGACAGAACCGGGCACTCAAGGGCAGCTCCTGTTGGCCAAGGGCACGTCTCTGGACCTGGAAGCCTTCAGCAGCCACCTGGATAGTGGGGGACTGGTGCTGGGGAAAGGCGATCTGGGGTGGAGGGTGGTTACCAGCTGCATCTGTTACACCTATGATGCGTCAGGCACTATCCGCCCTCACAGTATTTACCAACTTCTCAGAGAGTGACCGTCACATGACTCACATTCCAGACCCATAACCGCATCTAATTCTCCCTACAACTCTATGAGGCAGAAACAACCCATTTTACAGATGACGCTGAGGCTCTGTTGGTCCCAGAGATGAGTAGATTGCATGGCTGACCCAGTGTCCCGCAGTCGAGTCCCCAGGCCTGGCTAGTTCCCCGCCGTGCTGTCCACGGCCTTCGAGAAGGTCAGCGGCCAGGTGGAGACCCAGCCAGCGGCGGGCGGGAGCTGCAGTGGAGACCGGCTTTAATGGCCCCGGCATTGTCTGACATTTGGGTTTTACTCTGAGTCAAGTGCACTAATTACTCCTGTTCGTTCATGAGTCCCACTTAACTACCACTTGGATTTTATGCAGTTCTCTGGGGTTGCTGTTTCCGCCTGACTTCTGGAGACCACAGTGGCATGAGGCAGACGAGTCCTCTTTCCCATCTCCGGCTGGTGACTACCGTGAACTCGAACCGAGTAGCAGCCATGTGTGGGGTTGACTCCCTGACCTGCTGCCTCTGTGCTGGGCACACACACACACACAACTCCATCATCCTCTGATCACCCCAGGAGGTAGGCACAATGACTCATCCCCATTTTACAGATGAGAAAACAGAGGTTCCGAGAGCATTGGTAGCCTGGCTCCCCATGTACCAGCTGTGTGACTTCAACCACCTCTCTGAGCTTCAGTTTCCTCATCTGTAAAATGGAGTAAAAATAGTACCTGCTTCTCAGGTTATTTGGAGGATGGAATATAAATGCTTAGGGCGGAATATGATGGCTGGAAAGCTTTGGGGACAAGTTGGTGACTATTATAAAGATGACTCCAGGGACTCTCCTGATGGTCCAGTGATTAAGAATCTGCCTTGCAATGCAGGGGGACGTGGGCTCAGTCCCACATCGGGGAACTAAGATTCCACATGCCACAGAGGAACTGAGCCTATGCAGCATAACTAGAAAGTCCGTGTGCCACAATGAGAGAGGCTGCATGATGCAATGAGAATCTCCCATGCTGTAATTAAGACCCGATGCAGTCAAACAAATAAATATTAAAAAAAATAAATAAATAATTGAAGTTGACTCCAGGGTCAGCTTGGGGAACTAGTGAAGGTCCTTGCCTCCCTGGGCTCTGCTTTTTCCTCCCTATTCCCATCCTGGGAGCTTAATCCCTTTCTCTCAAATAGCAGCTGCTCTTAAACACTCCCACCTTGGCAGGTGTCCTGAGTCTTCATGACTGGAAGCCATCAAGTCTTCTGCCTTTTGGGGGAATATTAGGCTATAGGTTAGGGAATCATATTTAGGGAAAAAGAGGAGTTCTAAGTCCCCCCAGCAAAACCACCACATGTTAGAGCAAAGAGGAAGAGTTTTGTCGGATGACCCTGCCTCTGTTCCCACACCCCATTTTATAGACAGGGGAATGGTATCAACCAGTATCTGTTGATGGATGAATGAATGAGTCACGTGAAAAACTGGGGCAACACCCGCCAAGCCCTGAGCCGAGGTGCCTGGTAAGGTCACTGAGCATGTGCTCTGCACACCTTCCAGGGGCATTGATCACAAGACACGAGGTGATAGGTGGCCTTGAAGGAGCAGGATAGTGGCCCTGTGTCTAAGACACAGTCTTTGCTCCCAAGAGCCCAGAGGTAGGTAGGGGAGACAAAGGAGCTGTTTGTTGTATGATCATAACACTGGAAGGGAGACCCTGCACAGCATTTTCTGAGCACTCACTACATGCAAAGATCGATATTACCTCCCCCATTGTACAGATGAAGAAGAAATGGAAGCTCAGAGAGGTTAAGCAGTCTGCCCAAGGCCACACAGGAAATGGTTGACATAGAATCCAAACCTAAGCTCCTCTGGCCCAGGACTTTGTGTCCGGGACGGGGGAGTGTCCACGACAGGGGAGTGTCCACCTCTTTAGAAGAGGATGGAATATGGGGCCGGAAGCTTCCCCCCTGGAATGTGCCACCGGGGATGGGCAGTGGCCACAGCAAAGTCCACTCATTGAGTCGGAAGCTTCTTAGCCAACTCCCTCCTCTGCACCTCCTCCTGGGATAGGGTTGAAGCTGAGCTTTGCTCCTTTGTGTTGCCTCTGGAAAGCGGATGTTCTGCCCCCATGGGGGCTCTGGCTTCCACTCCACCCCCTGCCAGTCCCCAAATTCCGGTGGCTTTCAGCTCCCCACCAGGCCCTCCAGACAGCTGACAGTTTACACCGCCCCTGTGGTCGACTCTGGGCAGTGATAACAGGATTAGCGCCGTGGAGGCAGACCACTTAATTAAAGTTGGGGAGGAAGAACGCTGTCTTCTCTCCTCTTTTCAGCCCTGGGGGAGGGGAGCGGGGGCTCCTAATTATCCAGGCAGAGGGATTTTGCCCCAACCCCCGCAATTCTGACCCAGCCGAAGGCCAAGAACATCCATCTGTCATTCCTTCACCTGTCTGTTCATCCCACAAATATTGACAGAGATCCTCACCTATGCCTGGTCCTGTGCTATTGCAGACGTAGATAAATGGTGGACCAAACTGGCTTCCACGCTTGGTTTGGCCAAGAGTTTATTGCAGAAGTTATGCTACACCAGCTCTGAGCCTAGACCTCAAGAGACCGTAAAGTTTCAGCTTTCTCTTGTAGCCCTGCCTCCACCTGGAGAACAAGCCTAAGCTCCTTCTGACCACATGGGAGAGACCTGAGTCCTCCCAGCAGAAGCCATTCTAGCTCAACTGTCAGTCAACTGATCCTCACACATGTAAGAGAGGCTAGTCTCCATCTGCAGAGCTACCTACCTCACCCGCAGCAGACCACAGAGGCTTGAGACAGCCCAGACAAGCCAGAAATGCGACCCATAGACTCATGAAGCAATACTTACTGCTTTTTGTTTCAAGCCACTGAATGCTGGGTTATTTGTTCTGCAGCATTACCATCACAGTAGCTGACTAATACAGCCTCCCTTCTGTATTCATCCAACCTCCCCCTGCGCCTCATCTCTTCCTGCTCTTCCCTTCCCTCTTCACTTTGTTCCAGTCATGTTTGGCTTCATGTGCTTATTTTCTTGTAAGGATCTAGCTTTTTCCTGCTTCCTGTGCCTCCTCGCTGTTCAATCTGGCATATGGGAGGTTCTCAATCAGCATCTGTAAAATGAATGAATCAAGTTACATGGGCTTACATCCAGTGGAGGAGGTAATGCTATCAAATCATAAGCTCTCCATGCTCTGAGGGAGAATATCAGGGCAGGAGAGGCAGGCTGTCAAGAAAGGATTCTTGATACCTGAGCTGAGGGTGAGGAGGCATTGATTAGGTCAAGAGGCATGGAAGAGCGTTTTAGGCAGAGGGAACAGTAGATGCTGAGACCCTGAGACAGGAGGAACATGATAAGCTCAAAGAAATGAGGAAAAGTCAGAGTAGGGGTTTTGATTATTTTTTAATTTAAAAAAATCCTTTCTTCCCTCCTTTTTTTTTTTTTTTTTTTAAAAATCAGGAGAGAGGGAGAGGAGTTGTGGGGAGGAGGAGAAGAGGAAGGAGAGGGAAAGAAATTATATGAAATGATGAAGAGTTGGCACTTTTGGAGACCTGCAGTCATGATTAGACTAGGCACGCCTCACTCAGTATTTATAATCTTCCCGGCGACCCTGAGAGGTATCACAACCTACTCTATGCAGATGGGGAAACCAAGGCCCATGGAAGTAGTTACTTGCCTGGGGTCGCACGGTGTGTAGTAGAGCTAAGACTCAAACCGGTTGTCTGATCATAGATTCCGTGTTTCTCTTTAAAAGCTTAGGAGATATTAAAAACACACACACAGGAGACTTTGAGACTCTAAGGCATCACCCATCATGAAACGGGTGACTGTAGGCCATTCCCTTGTGGTTTTTTAACTTGACTTTTTGCTGGAGTACAGTCGCTCTACGATGCTGTGTTAATTTCTCCCATACAGCAAGTGAATCAACTATACTTATACGCATATCTCCTCTTTTTTGGATTTCCTTCCCATTTCCCTTGTAATTTTTTTTATCATTTCTGTTGTTACTACAGTTTGTTGTGGTGTAGTTGCTAGGTCTGATTCTCTTGTGACCCCACAGACTGTGTGCAGGCCACCAGGCTCCTCTGTCCATGGGATTTCCCAGGCAAAAAGTCTGAAGTGGGTTGCCATTTTCTTCTCCAAGGGTTCTTTCCCACCCAGGGATTGAACCCTGGTCTCCTGCATCAGCAGGCGGATTCTTTACTGCTAAGCCACCAGGGAAGCATATTGCTATAATTGAGAGATTACTATATGCCAAAGGCATTATTTCTAATTCTCCCTTTGTCCTCTCAATAACCCAGTGAGATGGCTTGTGTTATTATCCCCAGTTTACAGATGGTGAAATTGAGGCTCAGACAAGGGAGTGATTTGCCCAAGCCCTCCTTGGGACGGCATTGGGATTTGAAGTCACTCCTTCGCACCTCTAGCCTGCAGGTTCATCTGCTTTGGGTGAGCTGCAGTGATGTTACCTCTCACACCTTGTGTCTTTTTAAAAAGTTTGCTTGGATGCATCAGGTCCTTAGTTGCTACACACAAGATCTTCTTTGCAACACGAAGAATCTTTCACGATAGCTCCCTAGTTGTGGCACGCAGACTTGGTTGCCCTGGGGCATGTTACCTTCTACAGCAGCATAATTTTCCATCTCATCAAAGGCAAAGTTGGCATTTTTGATTTTTAAGCTCTCAATTAACAATTAAACATGGAGTATTAAGGCAATCCTTAAACTTTGAGTAGGTGCCCTGGGGCATGTGGCATCTTAGTTTGGTGATCAGGGTCAACCCGCTTCCCCTGTCCAGCAAGGTGGACTCTTAACCACTGGACCACCAGGAAAGCCCCCGGACTTTGTATTCTTATGGTCCACGTTCTTCAGAACATTCCCATCTGTTATCTCTGGCATGGGTGAGAGGCGCAGGTGGTAAGTTGAGGAGGGGCTTCTTGACAGGGAAACTGAGGTCCCAGGAGGGGGACATGGGGGTCTGTCCGGCTGGGACAGTGGGCCTGCCCTCCCTCTGGCCCTCTGCAGCTCTCCCCCTCTTCCTGGCCCCTTGATCAGAGCCCGAAGCCCCCATCCCTCCTCACGCCCTCCCCCAGGCTCATCCCCCCAGGGAGCGCCTAGGCGGACAGTGATGGATCTGGGCCAGCCTTCATTTTCATCCTCTGCTCTCGCATCCCGGCTGGTTCTCCCACCCTCCGCTTCTCCTCTTGCAGACGGATGACAAGTGAGAATGCCTGTGACCCAGAGAAATTATCTTCCCTTCTCTTTCACTGCATAATTTTCTGCCCTCTCGTCTGGACAAGCCTGGGTGATTTTTAGCTACAAAATAAAGGGGGGGAAATTATCATTCAGGAAAAAAAAAAAATAGAAGGAGGCTCCTAGCGCTCCGACAGACAGGCTGTCTTCTGGGTGAAAATGAGAATTTCCTGCCTTGTGAACTCTGGGGGGACTCGGGGGGAGGGGTGTTCACACTTGCAGGGTGACTGTGGTCCCCCTAGAGGGTAAGGCCCATGGCTCCAGCAAGTTCCAGTGGCTTGAGGCAGCCACCGGACCCCCAAGGCCCATCCCGCAGTGTAGGCACACACCTTGACATCAGGGGAAGACAGCATGGCCCTCAGTCACCTGTGAGCACAGACACACATACACACACACACACACACACACACACACAGAACTCCCTGAGTTCCTCACCTAGCATGGCCACTTCCTGTGTGGCCTTCGATAAGTTACCCAACCTCTCTGAATCTGTCTCCTCTTCTGCAAAATGGGCATCACTTCGTAATCCAGCCTCACAGTGCCTGGCACTTGGGCAACTTTCCCCCGAGCTTGTGACTTTCTGGAAGTTTCTCTCTCTACCCCAGCGCACACACACACACACACACACACACACACAGAACTCCCTGAGCTCTTCATCTGACGTGGCCACTTACTGTGTGGCCTGATATGAATTATAAGGCCTCTCTGAATCTGTTTCCTCATCTGGAAAATGGGCACAGATATGAACTGTACATGGCAGGGGAAATTTAATGAATTAATACACGTCAAGCGCTCAGAACAGCACCATGCTTCTAAGACATGTTCCATAGACATTAGCTGTTATTTCTGTTTTCAGATTGTGTACATGGAGCCCTGGGACTCTATGGGTGTATTATTTTTTTACTCTTTTTATGGAGATAATCTTACTCTATTTATGAAGCACAAACACACACACAGTACATAGAAACAGAGGTACAGTGTAGCTGTGGCATTACAGTCACAATAATGGGAGAGGATAAGAAAGGATGGGGGAAAGTGTTTAAAAAGTCTTCTGAGAAGGACGATGATGGAAAAAAAGAAAACCGCTGAGAAACCTTGCTGTAACTGATGGAGAGAAGTGTCGGTCAGAGGCTGTGACCTCTGGCAGAAGGATTCAAGGCTGGCGGCCCCACAGCAGGGGGAGCTGATGAATCTGTACCCCAGTCTCTTTCTCCTCCTGCCTCTTGTCTTCTTCCAGAGCTTCCCGTGGGTCACGCGCGCCTGGGCGCCTGAACGGGGTCCACGGATGCAGTGCCTCTGGCCCAGCCCCCCGGGCACAGAGCAGGTGGGCAGTAGACCTGGGCAAACGGATAGTGTCCAGCATCCGATCCCGAGTTAACCTCTACCACTTACAAGCTGAGCCGTTTGGGGTCAGATCTATTTGACAGCATCTTCAGCCTGACTTCCCACTGGAAATTTTTATCCCTTTCTCCCTGCTCACCCAAGAAATGGGGTTAGAAGGTGTGGGGTTCAAAAGCAGATATGTCAATGATGGGTTTTGGGGCAGCTTATGGTTTAATAAGGAGCCAGGCTTGCAAAATCGACAGTCTACCGCTGGAGGGAGGTAAGCTGAGGGATGCACAAAGGTCCTGTGAGGTGGAGGAGAGTCCAGGGAGAGGATTCCGGCTGGACTAGGCACTAAGAGACGGGTAGTGCCCTTCATGGTGAGGCTGGTCTGCCTCTGTGCCTCCGTTCATGCCATTCCACCCTGGAATGCTTATCCTTCCACTCTCCCTCTGCTTTCGTTTGACCCGTTTAAGTTGAGATCCTTCTTGTCCACAAAGCCTTTTTTTCTCCTGAGATCTGTGCCAACCTCTCGCTTGAGATTCTTTGGAGCTAGAGACCATCCCAGCTTTCAGTCATTTTCTGATATCTCTTGGGGCAGATGGAAAAACACCTGGAGGGAGGGAGAATAGGGCTGTTCTTGAGACCGAAGCCCCAGGTTGGATGCTTCATGCATGGCTGCAGATTGGCTCATCAGAGCAGTAGTTCTCAACCCTGGTTGCTCATCAGCATTACCTGGAGAGCCCTGAAATATTATCCATGTCCCAGATGAGTTATTCTAGAACCCCTGGGAGTGGGATCAAGGCATGTGTTTTTATTTTTAATTTGTATTTATATATGTTTTAAAAATATGCTCTCTCTCAAAAAATATTTAATATTTTTAATATTTATTTTTAAAATATTTATTTGGCTGCCCTGGGTCTTCGTTGACATGTCAGACTCTTGCGACCCCCTGGACTGTAGCCCACCAGGCTTCTCTGTCCATGGGATTCTCCAGGCAAGAATACTGGAGTGGGTTGCCATTCCCTTCTCCAGGGGGAATCTTCCTGACCCAGGGATCGAACCTGGGTCTCCTGCATTTCAGGCAGATTCCTTACCATCTGAACCACTGGGGAAGCCCAATTTTTATTTATTTACTTATGCTTTTAAAATATAGTTTATTTTTTAAAAATATTTATTTCATATGTTTAATGTTTATTTTAAAAATATTTATTTGGCTGCGCTGAGTCTTAGTTGAGGCATACAAGATCGTTTGTTGCAACATGTGGGATCTAGTTCCGTGACCAGGGATTGAACCCAGGCCCCCTGCATTGGGAGTGCGGAGTCTTATCCACTGCACCACCAGGGCAGTCCTAAGGGCTGTGTTTTTTAAAACTATTTATTTATTAATTTTTGGCTGCGTTGGGTATTAGTGATCTTTCAGTGCTACTTGAGGGCTCTTCATCGTAGCATGCAGGTTTCCCTCTAGTTGAGGCGTGTGGGCTTAGTTGCCCTGCAGCATGTGGGATCTTCCCGGACCAGGGATTGAACCCGTGTTCCCTGCATTGGAAGTCGAATTCTTAACCCCTGGACCACCAGGGAAGTTCCAGGGATGCATTTTAAAGAAACTCCTCAGGGTATCCTCATATGTAGGCAGATGCAGATGAATCACTAACAGGTTTTATAATTGGATGACACAGATATGATTATGTATTTCCTTTTAAAAAAAATAGACATAAATTAAAATGCACATCTATGAATTTTTAACCTGTGTAAACACCCACATAACCACAACCCAGGCAAGATATTGAACATCTCCAGTCCATGGCATGCTTCCCAGGTGGCTCAGTGGTAAAGAATCTGCCAGTCAGTGGAGGAGATGTGGAGACTCGGTTTCAATCCCTAGGTGATAAAGATCCCCTGGAATAGGAAATGGCAACCTGCTCCAGTACTCTTGCCTGGAGAATCCCATGACAAAGGAGCCTGGCGGGCTACAGTCCATGGGGTCACAAAGAGTAGGACACAACTGAGGACGCGTGCACACGTGACCAGCCATGGCAGCCTCCCGAAAGCCCCTGCGTCACTGTTTCAGCCCACAGGGAGACCTACTCTTCTGACTTCTACCAGCAGCTGTTAGTCTGGCCTCTCCTTGAACTCTGGACCAGGTGGAATCACAGCGGCTTGTGTCTGGCCCCTTTCACTCCGTGATGCACTACCTGTGAGATTCACCCGTGCAGTTGGGTACATCATTTGTTTCTTTTCCACTGCTGACAAGTATTCAGTTGTGTGAATACGCCGCAGTTCTACCCATTGTAGTGTTGATCGACATTTGGGCGGTGTCCAGCCTTTAGCCCCTGCAATCTGAGCTGCTGTTTAACCTTCTGATACAGATATTTTTGTGTCTGTGTCCTGACTTAAATGATATTTTATTCTTTTCCTCCTTCACCATCTTGTTTGCTGTTGTTCACTAAGTCGTGTCCGACTCTTTGCGACACGACAGGACACAACTAGCCCCCAATCTAATTTTTGATGATAAATTGGTTTGCACTAGGGAAAAAGAAAACTAGAATACTGTGTGGCCACATTCCTCCAGCAGTAGAAAGGGCTGAGCTGTAGCAGAGCAGGGCAGAAAGCAGAGCTGAGTCCAAGGTACATGGGGTTTCTGCATGTCTCCTAGCTTCTTTCCTGAAATCTTTGTATTTTCAATAACACCAAGATCCTGGGATACTTCCTCCAAACTGCTGTACCTTAAAACATTCCAGATGATGCTAATATCAACATTAGTTTGATTCTCAACTCTTATGCCGCTTCTGGAGTGATCACGTCGTGGCTGCGTGCTCAGTTGCTCAGTCGTGTCCGACTCTTTGTGACCCCACGGACTGTAGCCCACCAGGCTCCTCTGTCCATGGGACTTCCCAGGCAGGAACACTGGAGTGGGTTGTCATTTCCTCCTCCAGGGGCATCCTGGTTGAGAGGCAGCTAAAAGCACACTTTCTTGCAGAGAACGTCGCTGTCATGATGTTCTCAATTCTCAGTCCTGGCAGCTACCTTGACAGCCACCCTTTATGTTAATAATCCTTTGCACCCAGATGATTTCAACACCCCAGTCAGTATGGACATAGTAGGTCTTCAACACGTTTGTTGATGGAATGTCAGTGTGCCACAAGCTTAGGCAGAGAGCGGTGGGTTCAGCATCTGAGCCGCAGCATTGGCCCCTTCCCCTGAGGCGCGATGGCTTCTGTGGGTCCCGTTGGACCTTGACTTCAGCTGGAACCAGCTTAAGAGGGCAGAATCGAAATGGCCCTGATGCCAGATTCTAGGAACAAGGGCTCTGTGTTCATCGCATCTTTGTCATCTGTGCTTTCAACCATCACATTTCTGAGACCTCAACTCTAGGAACTCTGAAGTTTGTGGCCATCATACGACTTCTATTTTGAGGCATACCTTCACTTAGCAAGGATTTATTAGGCCTCTTGAGAACACAGAACATTGAATAATTTTTGTTTTTTGTTCCACAACAATGTTTATTGTCACAATGTCCCTCAAACCCCAGAAATCCAGGAATGCTAAGCATGAGGGCCTCTGGGGGCTTGTGCAGAAAAATCTTCCTCTCATTCTGATTCACCCTTCATCTCCTTTGGCTTTTTCTCCATCAAAGTTCAATAAATACATGAATTAAAACCCAGAAAGCAGTCTTTCTGAAAGAGTGATGTCTGTCCACAGACAGTTTGCTTTCGGATGAAATAAGGATCACATGTAAATAAAGGGTGTGTATCGATCTTGATTTATCTCCTCTTAGTCTTTCCTGATAAATATGGCACTTGAAGCAGAGAGATTCAAGTAAACAGTAGGTTCATTTGTCAAAGGTGGCTCTTCCACACTTGGTGCTCCATGTTAGAATCTCAAGGCTGATGCTTTTTTTAAAAAATATTTTTATTTATTTATTTGGATGTGACAGGTCTTAGTTGTGGTACTCGGGGATCTTTAGTTGTGGCTGAGAACTCAGCTGTGGCATGTGGGATCTAGTTCCCAGACCAAGGATCAGACCCAGGCATTGGGAGTGTGGAGTCTTAGCCACTGGACCACCAGGGAGGTCCCAAGTCTGATGTTTTTGAACTCAGACTCATCCATATTGTTATTCACTTCTCTCCAGTCCCAATTCACTTCTCTATGTACCAGTCCAGGAAGGCTTTGACAACACATAACAGAAAAACCAACTAACTGTATCTTAAATGAATGGGGGGGGCATTCTTCTCATATAATAAAAAATCTAGAGGGAAGTGTGGATTATAAATGGTTTGTCTGTCTTTGTGATTCTCTTGACCTTGCCCTCAAAGTTGCAAAATGGATGCTGCAGCACCAACCGTCACATTCAAGTTAAAGGCAAAAAGAAAGATGCTGCAGTTTCGCTCTCTCTTTGTCAGGAAAATACAAACTTTCCTAGGAAGCTTCTAGCAGATTTCTGCTTAGGTCTGATTGCCTAGAACTGTCTCTCAGATGCCTCTAGCTGCCATGGGGAGAAGGGGGTTGGGAAAGCAAGTGGAGGGCGGTACAGGTGAAGGAGATTGGAAACAACTGTTTATCCCCCAGCATCTGCCGCATCTTGTCTCTACCCCACCTCCCACACGTCACTGTTAGAACCTTTATGTCTTTCCTGTTTGAGAGAATGGCGAGCCCTCGGCAGTTGCCTCTAATTATCTCCCGTGTCCGTTCTTTATATCATCCACTCTGCTCCAGGAACCCTGGCCAACTTTCTGTCCTCAAAGAAAGGCTCCCCTGCTTCTTTGGATTCGCTTGTCTCTCTGCCCAAGATCCTGTGTCCCACCTCCACTTCCATCATGCATGAGTGGTTTCTTTTCAAGCTTCAAGTCTTGGCTTAAATTTCACTTTTTCAGTGTGGCCTTCCCAGACCAAAGTCTGCCCTTTCACTAACCCTCATCCCTACGTGAAATCATCCATGTATTTGTATGATTTGCCTTATCGTCTCTCTCCTCACGAGACTTAGGGAGAGCAGGACTTTTTATTCGAGCAGTATGTCTCTCCATGCAAACCACAGTGCCAGGCTCCCCAAAATATTTGCTGAATGAATAAATGAAAAGGTGGAGGGAAAAAATGTCGATAGTCTCAGAACTGTTGGCAGATAACTGGCAAGTGGAGTCTATGGTTCAGAAAAAAACAGACCTTCAAATGAGAGCACTTTTGTTAGGAGTAAAATGCGTGTACACACGCACACACACACACACACTCCAAAATAAAACAAAAGGAGAAAAAAGCAGAGGAATTTTGAGTCATAATAAAGGCACCTTCGTACTTGCCATCAGCCTTTTTGCTTCACTCCTGTCTTGAGGACCACAAGGGGGATGACAGGTAGCATCCATGGGCAGATAAACAGAATGAATCATTTGCAGCGCTCTCTTATTTTTAGGCCCCAATGCATTTCTTTTCACGTGGCCCCAGCGTTGCTAGCTTGTGCTAATTGGACCACGGCATGGAGGGACCGGGCTTTATTTCATGCAAAATGCATGTGGGGCACCTTTGTTTGAAAAAAGCTTGCCTGAAAACCACCCAGCCCAGGCTTAGCAGGGTCTCAAGGCAGGAGTGGTTCCTGGCCCACGAAGACCCTTGTAGCTGCCCCGGCTTCCACCTGCAACCCGCTGTCTGATGCCCCCCTTCTAAGGGATCATCTGCACGCAGAGGTCATTCCCGGTAAACTTTAACCCCTTGAGGCCTGGACCACGTCTATCATCTTTGCCACCCTGGTGTCTGGCACCGAGTGGGTGCTTATTGAATGCTGGCTGTCTTCCTGTTAAAACCTCGTTTTCTTCCTACCTTTGAAATTCTCTGCCCCTCCAGTAACCCTACCCCCCACTGGAAGCTCTGTTCAGCAGTGTCTGTGGCTCTGCCCCTTGGTACCCAGCCTGCTGAAACTCTGCAGAAACAGACCCTTGGGGGCAGCTCTCAGGATACTGGATTCAGGGACTTCCCTGGTGGTCCAGTGGCTAGGATTCCACACCCCCAGTACAGAGGGCTTGGGTTCGATCCCTGGTTGGGGTACTAAAATCCCACATGCCACCCGGCATGGCCAAAAAAAAAGTAATTGACCTTGCACTATGGCATATTAAACAATATTAAAAAAAAAAACAAAAAGGAATGCTGGGTGCAAGTCCCCGGCCCCATGAACACAGAGCAAAGGGAGCTGGAGCTTTTTGTAAAAGGGGGTTAGAAAGAAGCCTGGGGATGTCTCCCTCAGCCCCTGCTTTGGCCTCTGGAATGTTCTGGGTTTGAGAACGTCAGTGAAGGGAGACGTAAGAGAAGCAAGTGGGCAGAGAGGGGAGCAGGGATCAGGGTCTGCAGTGTGGCGTCACATCCCTTCAGGGGCCTCTGTGGGTGGGACTCCCGGACCGTTCTTCAATCTCCTTCCTTCCTGGACAACCTCTGCTGGCCCTGACATCCTCGTCCCTGTGGACAAGGCTCAGCTCCTCCTCCAGTTGCTGGGTCCCCTCTGGTCCAGCCAACTTTGCCACCTGACTCTGCTCCAGCCCCAACATTTGGAGGGCATCCAGGGAGGGGGACCTGGGGCACTGAACAGCCACAGCTGGGGCAGAGCTGATTTTTCTGCATGTCTGGGTAGCCCCGGGGGATGTCCAGGGGAGGGGGCTATAGCCAGGCAGGGAGTGGGCGGGGCTGGGACAGCATCTCTCCTTGCAAGGACGAGAGGGACAGGAGGGGGGAACACCTGGGCCTTGCCTGGAGCCCACGGAGGAGGCTCAGGGCTCTTCTCTCTAGCAATGCCCCTCCTGAGAAGCAGAGGAAGGAATCTGAATAAAAAGGAGCTGCAAGGAGAGAGTTGCCCACACCCCTCCCCCCCACCACCACTGTTTCCAGGCGACACGCGCGCGGTCTGTCGCGGTCGCTGTCATACAAACCCTCTTCCCGTAAGACGGCAGGTCCCATGGGGAGAAGGGGTGAAGTGGAATATTTTATCAGCCGTGTACATATGTAACCAGAAGTGGGGCTGAAAAGCAAAAGCTCATTTCCCTGAATAGGGGGAGGGGGGCGGGGGTGGAGCGGGCTGGCGGGGTGGCTGGAAGGGACTTATCTGCAAGAGGTCAACAGCCAGAACACGGATGCAGCCGTGGTTTTCACTCTCCGCATTGTCAGCTCGGAAACCTTACCACTGTGGGCTGTTCTGGGGGCGAAGTTTAAAAGGCATCTTGTTTTTGTATTAAAAATAAGAATCTGATATAGATAGAAAAGGTGAAAGAAAAAAAAAAGAGTAAGAAATATTTGAAAACTGAGCCGCGACAGGAGAACAATTCTCTGGGAGAGAACGGAGTCGGGTTTCCTGTTCACCGGCCACTTCTCACCTGTGGTTTGACAATAGCTTTTTTCCTGTAGGGAGCAAGCTCTAAGTGCTGGCTTCTTGGCGGTTGATGGTCCAAGTTCATCCTGAGCACCGGTGGGTCAGTGTGGTGCTTGGATGTAGAAAATCGGGCATCCTTTGGGGGTCAGAGGAGGCAGGAGGTTGTCTGGGTACACAGAGTGGAAGGTACAATCTCTCCTCTGCTCCGAAAAAAAGGCAGCTTCTCTCCCCTGCCTTGGTGAGTGCCATCATTCAAAAGTCTAAAGAACTAGGGGGAAAAATTAAATAATGTCTTGAAATACTTGCTTTGCCCAAGGATTTAGCGTGAAAGTAACCAACCTCACAGAGTTACCAGCCCCTCTGCTCGGGGTAAGTGACCACTCACACAGCGTGTCATGAGACTGGTTTACTTTATAGCTTAGTTATTTGTGCTCGTTGGGGACATGGAGCGGGAGAGGGCAGAGATCCACAAGCTGGTTGGGAGGCAGGAATGAAGCGTCCTTCTGAGGACCAGTAGTGTGGCCATTTCCAAAGAACAGAGCAGAGGCACGATCAGATGGGCAGACGGCACGGCCTCCAACAGCTCTGCCCCGACTCAGGCTGAGGTCCGGCTGCCAGCTCATCCAGAAGTTTGTGAGATTATTAAAGTTAAGTGAGGCGGGATGGAGAGTGAGCATGAGAGAGAGACAGGGAGAGAGAGGGAGAGAGAGGTGAGAAACACAAGAACCCATCTGGGCAATGCATCACATTGAAATTGCCCCGCATTAAAAATTCACCAGCCAGTGAATTTTCAAGGGATTTGTAGTAATTAGATGACAAAATGCTGGCAAATCTCAGGCTTGCCAAAGATGTTACTCAGGGGTCAAAGACTCGACACTTTCGGCTGGGTAATTTGTAAGTGTCAATCACTCGCTGCCATCAGAGAGAAGGGAGCGATCTAACGGCTGCATTCTAACTAAGTGGAGGCGCGAGCCTTCAGCCGGCCGTCTGCCAGCAAACCCCAAGACCCCGTGCCCGCTCCGGCTCTGGCGCAGACAGCGGCTGCAGCCCCGCCCGGAGCCCCTCTGGCCAACTCAACTTTCCAACTTCTTGTTTGATTGTATTCCCTTTTGTCACTTTCAGAAAGCAGCTTGTCAGGAGTTGGATGGACATCCCTCCTTCACGGAGGGGAAAGGGTCCTGTGGCTGGCTGCTGCTGGAGGGCGAAACAACAGGGGGCTCCCTGTGCCTGGGCGGGCCCCGGGGCCTCAGTCTTCTCATCTGTGAAGTGGGGGTAAGACTCGCCTGGCAGAGCCGTGCCGACTGAAGGAGAAAGAACCTACTGGCTACTTGCAGAACCGATTCCTTTGCTGGGTATCCGTACGCTGTTGTCCCAGGTGATGTGCTGGGCTCTGAGGACTTACCAGTGGCCTAGAGGACACATCTGCTCTCCAGGAACATTCTAGATGATAGGGAGGAGGGATGAATAATAAATCATCAAAAAGGATGTCTGAGGGTGCTAAATGCTAGGAAGAAAATGAAACAGTCAGAGCATAGAGCGGGTTGGGTAGTGGTGCTACTTATTATACGGTGGAAGGAAAGGCCTCCTGAAGGAAGCGAGGGAAGGGAATGCTCACCGGAGGGGTTGCAAAGTGAAGCCCCAAGGCCCCAGCTGTATGATTCTGTTCTGAGAAATATCAAAAGGCTAGAGACTGGGACAATGGCAAGGATAATGGCAGGGCTAGACTCCTGAAGACTTTGATGCTTTGAGGTTCCATGAGGCCAGCCTCAGTGCAACTGAGCTTGGACAGTCTCTGGTTAAATCTGATTCCAGTTCTAACAGGGAGGAACAGTGTTTGGAGATGCCATCCATGGCTGGCGGGCCTGGGCCAACACTTGCTGGGGGATTTCATTTCAGCTGCTCTGGCTGATTGAAAGTGAGTTGCAAAGGGGCCCAGTGAGCCGGAAGGTAAGATGATGCTGTCAGGACTGTGGCTGGCCTGAAATTCCCTGGACCCAAGATGTGGGACCCTTTTCAAGATAATGGGCCCAGAAAGACCCCTCTCTCCCTCACTGCTCTTGCCCATCAGGGTATTTTTTGAAAAGAGCACTGGCCATGGAGTCAGACAGACCCTGGGCTCTGAAGGCTGACTCTGCTGTGTCTGAATTGTGTAATCCTGGGAAAGGTACTCCATGTGTCTCAGAGCCTCAGTTTCTACATCTGGACAATGGGTACATGACCTCCACTCACACGGTACAGATGGATGTTATTCACAAGAACCTGGCTTAGGGGAGGTTCTCTCTCAATAGATGTGCTTTCGACTCCAACACAGCTCTGATACATAAAATGATCAGACTCTGGTGGGCCACCTAAATAGTATCTCTATGAGCAAAAGAAGTCTGCAGCTGAACCACACTTAGTGGGATGAACTAGGGGACAAACCTCTGCTTTCAAAGAGCTGGAACAGGGCGTCTTTGTATGGTTTGCCGCCTGGTTGTCAAAATAAATGTCCAAAGCGGAATCTATAGGCTGGGAATATTTATGTATTTGGCGAATACTCATAGTGGGTCCAGGGAGGGGCCAGGGCCAGTGTCTGTAAATCACTTTCTCCCTTGAGCTCTTCCTGGTTATTTCACATTTGTTGTTGGTGGGGGCAGGGCACCATGCTGGGCGTATTTATTCCCTCACCCTCCTCCTTACCCAGGCCTGGGTCTCCATCCCATCGAGCCTTCACTGCAGGTTTAACTGGGCTGTGAAACTGCTCAAGGGGAAAATGAGAAGCTACCCGGTGTTTCATGGGAGGCAGTGGGCTGGGCTTCCCGAGCCCCGATGGCCGACCCTCACCCTGCACCTCCCCAAGGGGTAGGGGGAAAAGCCGGAAGCCCTGGGACCAGGAGGCAGGTATCCCGGGCACCCACCGCCTCCACGCAGAGCTCCCCTGCAGCTGGAGGCCTGGAGACTCACTTGAGATGCAAATGAAAACCAGCAGCAGCAGCAAGTCTGCTCAGCTATTCCCCGGGCCCCGCGTGAATATCGCCCGTCTGCATTTTCGACTGGGGAATTTGAAGCTGACCCGGCAGCTCCTAAGAGTCAATGGGACCGACCATAATGTGAACAACGCTGACCGCCCCCCACAGCGCTGCTGTTTACTGAGCACATACTGCATGCTGGTCCTCACAAGGACCCGGGGATGGTGGGTGACTGTTGCCTCAGCAGAGTCGGCCCCCGAGCCCGTGTGAAGGCGTCCCGCCTGCCCATTTCTGGTGTCCTCTCCTTGCTTTGGTCTCCAGCCCTTCCCTCTGCCTGATCTTATATTACAGGCCTTTCAGGGATGGACCCAGACTTTGTTTGTGACGAAGGCATCTAACCTCTTCACCTCCTTGGGTCACAGAGGCTGTGGTCTGTAAATCACCGGTTTGTTGTCCTGAATCAGAGAAACAGCCTCAATCAGAGTGGTGGGCAGGGGCCCAGAGGACGCTGGAAACGTGTCCTGGATGCTGTCTGGGCAGCAGAGGCAATGGCTTGCGCAGGGCACACAGATTTCTGAAGCCAGAGCTAAGCTCTGGATGACGCAGAGTGTGTGTGCCTGGCTTCCCTGTCCTTTGAACGCTGGACGCACAGACACACACACACCTCATCAGAACTGGGAAGATCACCAGTGTCCCCGGGCGTTCCCCTGCTCAGCAGTCTCAGCTGCCACAGTCCAAACCGTCAGCTCCTGCCCAGCCCATGGGCCCTGAGGGAGGCTATGTCTGCCCCTCCTCTCCGTGGACCCTGGGACCTGGTCTGGGGAAAGTGCCAGTCAACCTCTCTCAAAGCCCTTGGCTAGTGGTCTGGGGATCGTGGATGAATGTCAAGAAGACCCGGCAGGAACACCCCAACTTCTAAGGAGACAGGAGATTCCGGGGATGTCTCTGACATAGCCCTGAGCCTCAGTTTTCCCATCTGCAAAATGGAGGGAAAGGGCAGTGCCCGTGGGCTGCACAGCTGTGGTGAGGATTCAGTCACTGATCACTGGACTGAACTGTATCATTGAATCCCCAGGTCCAGGACTGAGCTCTTAAAGAAAGACGGCTGAGTCATTAGGACTCAGACCTCAGCCCCGAGACTCTGTCACAGGTGTGCCTGGGAGGCTCAGGGTCTTCTAATGTGGGCTGCAAATCACTCAAGTCCTTACTCTGGGTTGACCACCATCCCTGACGGAACTGACTGCCTTTGGAGACAGAGCGCAGGTTCTCGATGGGAGTCTGAACACTGATGCCGCCCCCACACCCATGGTGAAGAGGGGGCAGGAGGGCAGGTGCTGCTTCTTGAACAGATTGCATCCTAACAGTTAGGGACTGTGGCACCAAGGCAGCAGGACCCCAGAGAAGGGAAGGATGTAGTCTCTGCAGGCCTCCACGAGCTCTGTTTAACAGTTCAAACACTGGGACTTCCCTGGTGGTCCAGTGGCTAAGACTGTGTGTGCCAAGTCGCTCCAGTCCTGTCCAGCTGTTTGGCACCCTATGGATCATGTAGCATGCCAGGCTCCTCTGCCCCAGGCAAGAACCACTGGAGTGGGTTGCCATGCCCTCCTCCAGGGGATCCTCCTGATCTGGGGATCTTCCCGATCCAAGGATCAAACCTGCATCTCTTGCGTCTCCTGCCTTTGCAGGCAGGTTCTTTACCACTAGCACCACCTGGGAAGCCCCAGTGGCTAAGACTGCGCTCTGGTTGGGGAATTAGATCCTGCATGCCACAGCTAAAGATCTTGCATGCCACAACTAAGACCTGGAGCAGCCAAAAATATATATATATAAAATCTAAACACTCCAGGTACAAGAGGAAAAGGGACGGGCTCTGGCTGCCATCAGCCTGGCTGGAGGGAAGATTCCAGCTAACAAGAACAAGCAGGAAGGGAAGAGGCTCAGAGCCTCACCAGGGCTTTCTCAGATGGGTGGGGCTGTGTTCCCACATTTGAGAGACAGCAGGCAGAGACAGACACTGAGGATCAGAGAGAGCTGAGTGGGGAACAGCACATCTTGGAGTCAGCCGCCTGCTTCCAACTCTGGCTCACCTTGGGGCTGGTGGTCTTGGGCACGGCAATTAACCTCTCTGGGTTTCTGATTCCTTAACTGGAGATGAGGATGGTGATCATGGTACCTATCTTGTGAGGTGGTGAAGGATTAAGCAAATAGATCCATTGTTAGGGCAGTGGTGCTGATGGTCACTTAGGATGGTGGATGAGCCAAGACCACAGTAGGGGAGGCCGAGGGAAGGAAAGAAGGATCTCCCAAGGCCCACCGTGTGCCAGGGGCTTTATGTCTCTTTCAGCCTATAAATGGGGTCAGCGCTCAGAGAGATTCAGTGTCCAGCCTGTCACACAGCGGAGTGATCACCCACCAAGGCTCGCTCACTGACTCCTCCAAGGTGGGTGCTCCTGTCATCCCCATTTTACAGAAGAGGAGACTGAGGCCCCAAAAGACCAGGCCACTTGGCCCCAAGGTCACAGAGTTCATTGTGAGCTGTCGAGCCGGGATCCAGCCAGCAGTCTGGCCCTTCCCACTCAGTTGTGCCTGATTCAGATTCACAGACCTCAGGCTGTGGGGAGGGTGGCTGAGCCGGGTGCTCACGGGATGTGCCCACAGCTCTCAGGACCAGGCCTTCCTCACTTGGTGCTGAGTCCCAGTCTTCCCGAGACGGTCTGCCCCTGGCAACATGTCTCTCCTGGGGTCTCCGGTTGGTACCCATGACCATGGTCAGGACGTCCCCAGGAGACGTTGACCCAGCTCGAATTCAGGGTCCCACACCCTCCATGCCTGGCAGCCACCCTCAATGATGGCAGCGTGGGTGCCATCCTCTTCAAAAGACCCCATACCCTCTCCCCAGCCCTTTCACGTGTTCTGGGCCCAGGGTCCAGGGCCTGCCCCCAGCTCCCCCAGGGTGCTGGCTGCTGTGTAAGGGGACCCCTCACTCCCCAAGCCGTCTGGCGGCCCCGCGAGGGTGCGGGCGGCCACGCGTGGACCGTCTTACCGCCTGCAGCCCTGCCGTCAGGCTTCCTGATTCTAGTCACATCATGACCACACCTGCCTGCCGCCTGCACTCTCCTTCCCCGGGCCCTGGTTTGGGGTGAAAGCCTTGCTTATTAGTCGATCTGGAGCCCACTTACTGTGAATTACCAGGCCTGATTGATATTCATGAGTGGATACGTCTGAAACCTCAGCTGCCACGTGACTCTGCCTTGGGGAGGCGGCTGCTCTGAGGATATGGGGACCTGAGCCGCCCCGCACACAGCAGGGCCCCCGACTCACAGCTGTCCATCCCCGGCCGTGGACGGACTGGGAGGTGAAGCAGGGCTTTCCAGTCTGGATGGTGGCAGAGAGGAGGGGCCGGGCAGACGGTGGGAGCAGTCAGATGGTTTCCAGACACTAGGAAGTTCAAGTCTGGCCTCTCTGAACAGGAACCAGGAGAAACCACTTTGCAACACTCCCCCTCTCCCCTCACTGCCCCCCCACCCACCCAGATTACCAGCTTCCAAAGGCCAGGGCAGGTGACCTAGGGATTGGACAGGACCCAGGCTGCAGAGGCTAAACCCCAAACTCAGATTTTCAAATTCAAATGTTTCCCAGAGAAAACGGGCTTTGAACAGATTGAGTCTTGGGAACCGGAATGAACTGGATCTGAGTGTTGAAAGAACCTGGGGTTTGTTTTTTTTTAAAATGGGGGGATGTCCCTCACACAGGATGCTCAGGTCGCTGTGGGGAGGGGTTGGCTCCCCTTTGAGGAGGATTGGGATTGAGCCTCCCCCAGCTGGAGGGAATCTCCCAGTGACCCCAGGCAGTGCTGAGGCCCACCCAGCTGTAAGATCAGAGGGCAAAGAGCACAGACCCTTCTGGAAGGAGGCTATAAACTTGCTGGTCCATGACACCTGGGGGATTGATGAGCTCCATCTGGGTCCCTTGGCAGCACGAACGCTCCTGAAGTGAGAAGATATATCAAGGAGGCCAGACTCACCTGCCTGGCTAGAACTTTCCTGGTTTTGGCAATTTAAAAGAGTCTCTGAATGGCCTGCTTCTCCAGAGTCTGGACTAGGGATGACCTTTTTTTTTTCTTTTCAAACATGAAAACAGGTATTTATTATAGAACAATTTTTAAAGATTAATTAAAGGCTTTAAACAAAAAAAAAACAAACAAAAACATAATTCCACACACTGACATTGACTTGGTAGCATGGAAATACTTCAGCCCAAAGAGGCATGTTCGTCTTTGATTAATTTACACATAATAAATTCTCATGACATGATTCCAAAATATATGTATGAACTGACGTGACGTGATTATAAACATAAGCGAATTTAAACCCTGGTATTAGTTTACATGAGTTCAACTTAAGGTCAGTGACTTGGTGGGAACCCCACACTTGTGGACAAGCTCTCCAAGGCTTCCTTTTTTTTTTTTTCAACAAAAGCTCTCACGTGTTTATCACTAAGCCAAAGCCCTCGATGAGCAATACCGACGAGAGAAACAGCCTTCCCATCTGTCCCATAAGACACACGTGCCTGTTCAGACAGTAGTGACGTTCTCTCTACTGTGATGTAACCAGACACAAGTGACCCTGACACCACATACGTGGGTGTCACTTCCTACGCAAGGCTCCTTACACACCCAGCCTGGTTCTTCTCCAATGTCTTCTCTTGGGGTCGTACCTGATTTTATTACCAGCTTTCATTCGAATCCACTGGAGAATGGGATGATTCTCCTCCTGTTTCCTGGCCAGGAATCGCCTGAAAGTCTTGGGAGAAGACATGGTGAGGACCACATTCAGCCACACGATGGCCAGGGGGCTTCCCAGGGGGCCAAGTGGTAAAGAATCTGCCTGCCAACACAGGCGATCCTGGTCCGATCCTTGGGTCGGGAAGGTCCCCTGGAGGAGGAAATGGCAACCCACTCCAGTATTCTTGCCTGGAGAATCCCACGGACAGAAAGGAGCTTGGTGGGCTACAGTCCACGGGGTCGCAAAGAGTCGGACTCAACTGAGCGATTGAGCACAGCGTGGCGGAGACGAGAAGACAGCTTCCTTGCGTCAGCCTCCATCTGCTTTAAAACCGTTGGGGGTTTGTCACAACAAGGGGACATATACTCTAACTGCTACACTGTCTGTCTGCAAGGTCACCACAGCTGGCTACATTCCTAGCTGGCTCCTGCTCTTCAGCTGAGCACCAGGAGAAGCTGGCTGAGCATCTCAGGGTATACAGAGGTCTCGCAGCTCAAAACTGTTGCGGTGACATGTTTATTCCAGAAGGGCTGGGCGTGGAACTCAAGAGTAGAAATCCTGGAGCGGGAGGAGCCCCACATCCTAGCTCCTCTGGGGAATACAGTTTGAGAATCATTAAAGGAAACAGTGTTTTAGGCTATGTCTTCTCAAGCGTCCTTCCTCCTCCCAAGCAGTCAAAACTTTGACTGTGGGGTGGTGGCCAGTATAGATGCCTGGAGGGAAGGAGGCCTGCCTTGTTCCAGCACCTTCCTGGAGTATTAGGGGTGGGAGGCTCCCTTCAGTCCTCAAGCCCCAGTTTCCTCACCTGCCTCATCTCAGACGAGACTCAGCCCTGTGTTGCGGGGTGACACCCAGATGTGCAAGGTGGTGGAAGCATCACGGCCTGGAATCTTCTGGGGGACCAGGAGAAGGGAAGGGCTCCTGACAGTTCCCAGGGAAGGAAGGAGCAGCTGCCATCCAGAAATCTGCACGACCGCAGAGAAATGTTTGCTGTTGGCCTGAGCCCAAGGATGGGGCACCGCAGCCCCAGAGGATCGTTTTCATGAAAGCTGCAATTAAGGGGAAATGGGGTCTATTAAGGAAACTGGAGGGGAGGTAGCCCTGGCTTCTGGCAATGCTCTAATTAGATCGCAAGGCCTCTCTTATTTTGTCGCTGAGCTAGAAGGTCCTGGGCTCAGGGCTTGTGCTGGGTGGTGGGTGATGGTGAGAGCCTGCCCGGGCTCGGGGGGCACGTCTGCTCCTAGGGGATTGGGGGTTAACGACAGTGCCTGCTTGTCTAGGGCTTGCCACGTGGCAGGGACCACACTGTACCCGTTTGATCCTCTCGGCCTCGGGAGTTGTAGGGCTGTCGTTCTCAGTTCACGGATGAGAAGACTGAGGTTGAGAGAGGTCGAGGAGCAAGCTCAAGGTTGTAAGTAGGTAGGTAAGCAGCAGAGCTGGGGTTCCAGCCTGGGGAGCCTGAAGGGGTCTGGGCAGAGGCGGCAGGGTGAGAAAGGCACAGAATGGGGAGCAATGCTGCAGTGTGACCTTGGGGAAGCCACCCACCCTCTCTGGCGCTGGCTTGCTGAGCTGTAAGATTGGAAGGGCTTGCTTTAGATCAGACAGACTTGACATAGAGGGCCAGACAGTAAATATTTTGGGCTTTGCAGGCCATACAGTCTCTGTTGTATTAATAACGACTCAGCTCTGCTGAGTCCGCAGGAAGGCAGTCTAGACCATCTGGAAGCCAATGGGTGTGGCTGTGTGACAATAAAACTTTATTTACAGAAACAGGCAGCAGCTTGATCTGGTCCACAGGCTGCAGCATACAAACTCTTGGTTTAGGTCACTCATGTTCCCTCTCTACCAGTTCTTTATATCACATTCATGTTCTTAAGAATTTTCTTTATACAAATTCACTTTTTTTTAAAAAACCTGCTCCATACAGTTTAGCAAAACCATTGGCTCGATGAGCTAGCTGTGTAACACACATGTGAAAATAAACCCATAAGTTAAAAAAACAAAAGCTCATGGACTGCCTAAAATCATCTCGTGTACCATGGAAGGGGTTTTCCGGTGGTTCAGTGGTAAAGAGTCCACTTGCAAGGCAGGAGCCACAGAAGACGTGGGTTCAATCCCTGGGTCAGAAAGATCCCCTGGAGGAGGGCATGGCAACCCACTCCAGTGTTCTTGCCTGGAGAATCCCAGGGACGGCAGAGCTTGGTGGTCTGCTGTCTCTGGGGTCGCACAGAGTCGGACACGACTGAAGTGACTTAGCAGCAGCAGCAGCAGTAACAGCACTCATGCCACGGACGCCTGCACTCCATGCTTCACCAAAGTGAGTGTTAGTCGCTCTGCTCAGTCGTGTATGACTCTTTTCGACCCCATAGATTGTAGCCCGCCAAGCTCCTCTGTATGGGATTTTCCAAGCAAGGATACTGGAGTGGGTTGCCATTTCCTTCTCCAGGGCATCTTCCTGACCCAGGGATTGAACCCTGGTCTCCCGCATTGCAGGCAGACACTTTACCATCTGAGCCACCAGGGAAGCCAGTGCTTCATGAGACATATGTATCAGTAGTTTTCTGCCCGCTCAGGTAGTGGGGGCCAGACCCTGTATCCTGCCTGACTTTGAAGACAGTGGTTCTACTTTCTCTGTTTTCTCCATTGGGGTTCTGCCTGAGGCTTTTGCTTGGGAAAAGGGGTCCTGTGATCCAAAGAGTTTGGAACCCTATAAAAGTAGCTTCAAAATGAACTATGAACTGGTGAGCTCTGAGTGAGGACATCCCGGCTCTTCCTGCATGGAGCTCTGAGTACCATGCTGCTTTTTGGATTTCTTAAAGGGAAAAACATGATTTCCCATTACACCTTTGACCCAGCCCTCTCCCCCAAACTAGAGATACACATCCACCAGGAAGCTCTCCATCTCTACCCGAACGCATCAAAAACCCAACTCCTGGCTTCCCTCTGGGCCAGCTCCTGCACTTGGCCCGTCTCAGCACACGCTGCCTTCTTTCTTCCAGTTGCTAAAGTCCTCAAGCATGGCTTCACAGAGCCTACAGCCAGACCTCTAGTCTGTCCGCTGGGCTCCACCTTCTGGGACCCTGTCACCTCTTCCGCTGGTCAAAACTGCCACATCTCCCCTGGATTACTGCAAGGGCCGTACCCCACTCCCCAAACCAAAATGAGCCCGTGCAGTGGGCTCTCCACCCCAGGGACCTTGCTTCCACTGCCCTGCCACTTACCCCCTCCACTCTCACACCACCTCCTCAGGGAGCCCTCCCTCGGCCCCTCCAGACACCTTGCATGGATAGCAGCCTCAGGGGCACCAAAGGAGAAAACATTTGCTTGCTGTCTCTCCACATTCCACTGATAGCTCCTAGGGACCCTGGAGGGTTGCCCCCAGCACCCAGGGCTGGGCGTGGTGCACAGACGCCTCAGTAAACACCTGTGGGATGCACATGCCCAGGTGTTCCGGGTTCAGTCCTCTCCTTGGCTCTGCAGCAAAAAGGAGCCCCCAGGGATGAGGCCATGGGCTCTGCCCTTGGGAGCCAACTATCCTCTGGGAGTCTCAGCGGGTGCCTCATCACCCTGACTCTCTACCCTGGTGCCCTCCACAGCCACACTGAGCATCCAAAAAGCTCCCGTGTACTGGGGATTGATGGCGTTTGATGGTGTTAAAAGCAATATCAAAAAGCCTGTTAGGGGTTCATGGCAAGTAGATGCTGAGCAAGAACCTCACTGGGGGCGGGGGGGGGGGTGGT
>SJYQ01005134.1:393184-428328 GCA_006410935.1 Redunca redunca
GGGGGGGTGGGAAGGAGGAGGATCAAATATGAGAAAGGGGAAGACAGCACAGGGAGGAAGACAGAGAAACGTGGAGGGTTAGTCTCTGCTTCACCTAGGGGTGGCCCCTCTCCCAGTCCTGCCAGCCATCCCTGCCCATCATCCACCCACCCAGGAAAGAGAGGGAGGAAGGCCCTTCCCAGCAAGGGCAGAGGTTAGAGCATCTCTGGAGTGTAGAGGGAGCCAGAGGGGTGGAGTCAAGTGAGGGCGGAGATTAGGGAACCAAGTAGGAACTATTCCTGTTTGCTTGGAGGTCATGGACTCTCAATGGGGTAGCAGGCAGCTGGCATACGGCAGGTGTTCAGGAAATGGGGGGTGACGAGATGCTCAAGGACTCCAGAGGCGACATGCAGGGAATAACAATTAGAGGTGCCTTTAGAGAAGAGGGGTTATTTGACTTGGGCTTTGAAGAATGTGGAGGAGTTCTCTGTGAGAAGATGGGGACAGAGACGCACAGTGTGGAAGGACGGACGTGGTAGGCTCAGCAAAATGTATGTCTTCTGGGTCCCAAACACTCCTGATGATCTGCTACGCGCCACGGCTCTCGTCTTCTCCTTGGCCCCACAGGCAGCTGTTGTCATCGCTGCACAAGTGCGGGACTGGGTGCAGGCAGCTAGGCCTGAGCTCCTGCAGCCAGGAGGCGGTGCAGCCAGGACCCAAGACACAGCAGAGCCCATGGTCTTTCCTATTTTCCTAAGTCTCTGGTGCTGCCCAGAGATCGCCAGGGAGACAAAGGGCAGGGGGAGAGAATGTGCTGGTCCCCTTGGGCCCCCAGGAGGGGAATTGCGGGGATGGGGGAACATTAGGCTCTGAGCTTAGACCTACTCTGTCTGTCTCCTGCTAATCTAACCACTCATTCATGGTGGGCTTGTTTAGAGGCAGCTGTTATAGGCTGTCCCAACCCCCTCTCCTCCTCTGGCTCAAACAACACCTCCTCTGTGAAGTCCTCCGAGTAGAACTCATCGCCCCGGTGACCCTTAGCGGCCATCTCCCCTGCTGGGTCAGGGGCTCCTGCAGGCGGCAGGTCTCCCCAGGGCCCAACGCTTGCCCTGGAGATGAAGCATCTTGGGTGTCTTCCAGGTGGTCCTGGGAGAGCGACTTGGTCTCTGAGGTTATTTCTTCATCTCATTCCTATGAAACTGATGCCATCACTGGCCCTTCTCTTCTCCACGGCTACCTGCCTGACCTGAGCACTCCCATTTCTCAGCAGACTCCTGGCCTCTGCGCTCACCCCTGCAGCCATCTACCCTGCCCCCAACGGCTGCCCGACGGATCCTTCTGCTCCTGCTCTGCTCCGGGAGCGCTGCTGAGTGCAGAAAGGCCGTCCTAGGGCATCACTGGACTGGCCCCTCCCTGGGTCTGCCAGGCGTGCTTCCACCCTGAGACTCCCCCTCCCACGTCTCCTCCCCAGTGAGGACCCCCTCACTTCGAAGCGCTTCTCACCACTGATGGTGCGGGTTTCTTCATTTGGGGACAGAACTGTCCCGTTTATAGCCGTGTCCCCTGCCTCAGCACACTGCTGGGCACCTCGTGGGGGCCCATGAGCAGCTGTCGAACTGCTGAGGGAATGGGCCAGAAAGGGGCGACGCAGAGGAGCTGGCCCCTCGGAGAAGGTGAAGAAGGGGTGGGGGGCCCGCATGGCCCGAGCCCCACGCCAGCATCACCAGCATCGTTAGTCACGAGGAGGAGGAGGGAGGGGGGACCGGAGGGGCTAGGACCCGAGGTGGCCACCTGCAGGGCAGTCAGGCCCTTCGTCTCCTCACCCCGGGCTTCCTCATCATCACCAGAGGTGCACAATGGCCTCTGGAAATGGAAGCAAAGAGAGCCTGCAGGCCTGTCACTGACGCCCCCCCAGCGGCTAACAATGGCGTGGGTATGAGCGCTGGGAGCGAAGCGTCCCTGCTCTCCTGGGCTGGCCTAGGGTCGAGGGGGTAGCTAGTGGCGGCCAGCGGTAGTCCTGATGGTGGCAGCTGCCGTCTTCACTTTGGCCGAATTGTTTCTTCTTTCCCAAGGCCTGACCCATGATTCCAGGACTGACACGGGGGCAGTGCCAGGCACCTGGTGCCTCTCATCCAGCTGGCCCAGGGGTGCCCTGCAGGTGGTGACTGTGGCTTACATTCCCGGCGCCCCCAGTGGCCAGCACAGGGCACCCCCAAGGGCACCAGACCACCTGGGGGAACCTTTCAGAGAAGCACGGCCCACTGTCCAGGGGCCTGGGGGCTCTGAGGGCCCCCTGCCACCTGAGTGTCCCCAGCACCACGCTGGCCTAGCCTTGCCAGACTGAACCCTGTGAGATGGGAACCGGGGTGATCTTGTCCCAGGGCTCAGCACACAGTAGGTCGTCATCTGGTGAACACAAGAATGGACAAATGAACAGGCAAACCAATGAGTAAGTCCTTCTTGGGCACTGAGGTGGGGAACTTTTAAATAATAAAACAGCAGTTGTCAGGACAATAATTAAACAGAGGTGGGACAAGCGGTGCTGATCCTGGGGAAACTGAGGCCTGGTGGGGGCGTGGCTGGGAGAGGAAACACATGGGACAGGTACTCTAGAAACAGGGTGGCACCTGGGTGAGGCCACTGCCCCCATTTCACAGATGGGAAAACAGGTGCAGAGAAGCGTGCGTCCCCGAGGCCCCCCCAGCTGACACGTGGCAGCCCCTGGCTTCCACCTCAGACAGTCCAGTTTGCAACATGCATGCTCTGTGTTGGGAGGGCAGGGGCGTCTCCCGACGGGCCCCCCAGGGAGCGGGGATGTGTGGCGGGTCCAGGTCACCCAGGACTCCGTGACAGGGCAGGTGGTCACAGTCTGGACTGAGGATTGGCTGCATTGGCCTCGGCTCTTCCCGAGCTGGGTGGCCCTGGGCAGGGCACATGCCCGGTCCGGGATTGAACCCCTCATGTATAAAATGGGGGGACATGGCTGTTCCCTTACCCCTCTTCTCTGCAGCCACCTTCTGTTGTCTTCCTGACCTCCCCTGAGAGTAAGGGCTCCTTCTTCCTTTGAAAACCCCTCAAAGCCCCTGGACTTGCCCCCAGCACCTGTTTTAACTGAGCTCAGGAACGGTGGGCACTGACCCCGCAGCCCCAAGCACTGACTGGAGGCTGGAGGCTGTGTGCCACAGCCTGAGCCCTTCTGGGCCTCAGTCTCCTCATCTGTAATATGGGCCGCTAGGACTGCCCACCTCGGGGCTGCGGCGAGGACTGAAGGAGAGAAGAGAGTGACACCAGCACCTAGTGAGGGGTCCACGGCAGCGCCGAGACCACCACCGTTGCTGCTGTTACTCACATCAGAGGCGCTGACGTGACATGTCCCTCTACCATCAGGCCAGGGAGCGCCACTGTGGGGGGGTGGGGGGTGCTGTCATAGGAAGGCCGGTACCTAGCAGGCGATCAATAAAAGGGGAAGGAACGCAGCGATCTGCTTCATCAAAGCCAAAGCAAGTACAGTCCAATCCCCTCTCCTCCAGTCACTAACTGGAGGCGCAGGGGTCTCCCCTGGGGGCTGTGGGGTGAGGGGTGGGGGAAGTCATTAGCGACCAGCCGACTTCACGGCCCGAAAGTGAGACAGTCTGAGGTCACGGTGCTGCCGCTGCATACTCGGTGACCTCGGGCAGGTCACTTGCGCTCCCTGGGTCTCGGCTGCCTCGTCGGTCCACTGGGGGCGGGCACAGGACTCATCCACCTCCTGGGATGGTGGCGAGGATTAGCAAGTTTATGGGAGCTTGGCACCCCGAGGGCTCAGCACCCGGGGGGCCTGGCGTATCTGGCTCAGGCCGGGCCCCCGGCACCGCCCTCCCCGGAGGACGTGTCAGGCCCCGAGTCCCCACCGAGCAACACCCAGCACCCCCTGCCGGCCCTGCCCGCATGCGGAGTGCCCCGCTTGCCGGGAACAGCTGCTCAAATCCTATTTCCCCGACATCAAAAGCCTCAGTGGGTTTTCACCAAACAAACATAATGCAGAGCTGGAGAAAGGTGTAAAATAAATAAACGAAACAAGCTGTGCGTTTTCTTTCCGTATTACAGCTGCACCCGAAGATAAACAACAAGTGAATGTCACCAAACATCAACACCCAAGAAATTAACTTGACAAAGAGCTCAGCCGTCCCCCAACAACCCCCCAGTCCTGCCCCCGTCCCCCCCACCACCCNAGGGTGCGAGCGGGTGGGCAGGGGCGGGGGGCTGTTGGGAGGAGGAGAGGAAGCTTCATGGCTGGTCAGGGAGGAGGGGGTTCTGGAAGGGACCCTGGTGTGACCGACCGCAGATGAGGGGGTCACAACTGATGGCGTGGCTGGCTGGAGCCAGGCTGCCCGGATTGCAGGTGAAGCTGCTGTCCCCGTTGGGCCACCGGGGGCCTGGCCTCCCCATTCTGCGCTCCGTCTCGGCAGGTACTGAAGAGCACCCGGCTTCACGGAGGCCAAAGAGCCATCAGAGGGGCAGAGGTGCTGAAGGCCTTTACAACAGAGCCCAGCACCCAGGAGGCAGGCAGTGAAGGTAAGCCAACCCTGACTTATCAGCGGGTGCAGTGACCGAGAACACGTGGGCCGGTCACCTCCCTCCTGCATGAGACGAACAAGAGTGGCGGTACCAGCCCTCAACAGGTAACAGTGGCCGTGGCGGCTACCCCGTCCTGGGGGTCACCCATGGCGTTAGCGGGCAACTTGGGAACGTATTAACGGCTCCCGACCCACATGGAGCGCCAGGGGCCTTCGCCCCGGCACGGAGGAGGCTGGCAGTGTTGGGGACTGAAGCCCCTGAAGAGAGGTCCCGGCTCCTTCGACTTCAGGGGGACAGTTTGGCGTGGCACAGCTCTAGGGGGATGTCGCCGGGCTGCATACTGCACACACTGCTTACCAGCTCCCTTCCTGCTCTGCTGGGAGCCTTACCTACATCTTGGGGGCTGCTTCCGGAACCCAAACTAAGGCACGCAAACGGCAGACACTGTGTCTACAGGTGACCAAATGGCACAAAGCAGGACCTCACGGGGCCGGCGCACAGAAGAGCATCTGGATTTGTTGACATCATCGAACATTAAAAAAAAAAAAGTTACTAATCCGGAAAAACGGGAAAGGCTGCACAAGAGTCTGCATTTCTAGTTTCTCTTGCAACTGGCTAACCTGGCCACACTGGGCCCATGTCCCACCTAAGGGTAACTGACAGGCTGTGTGCTGGTTGCCCCTGGAGACAGAGGCCTCACTCATTTGGGTGTTTTCTGTCTGTTCCAGGAGGCCCCAAGCTCGCTGCTCCCTGAGACAAAGGGCAGGTGAGGCAAATTGTCAAGTGAAGGCCATGTAGCGGGTTTCCCCTATTATACCCGAAACAGGAGACTCCGACAGGCTGGGGGCGGCAGGGAAAGGGCAGCAGGTGTACCCCTCTCCCGTCTGTCCCTGGAGGGGAGAGGAAGGAGGCTGGGGCGGGGAGTGGAGGGTGGCATTCCAGGTGGGGACAGGGCCCCACCACCTTCAGACGGCCTGCTGCCCTAGGCCATCAAGCACATGAGGCGCTGGAGACACAGGGTGTGGGCCACGTAGGCGGGGATGGGGGGGTTTGGGGACCCCGAAGGCTGGCCTAGCATCTGAGGCTCCCGCTCCAGGGTAGCCCTGCCTCCCACGATCCAGACTTGCGGACCCCCTGGGCAAAATCCTCAGATTCCCAGAAAGGTCTGCCTCCCAGGGCTCTGTTCACAGTAGGCGCACACTAGATGCTCACAGAATAACGGGCACTGTGTATAGACAGGACCAGCCTGGCTCCCACGACCAAACCAGTGGCACTTTATTGGTACGAGGAGGCTGTTTCAAGGAGGTACCTTTTCAAAGCACAGGTCGTCCCCAAAGAAGCACGTGATCTGAAAGAATCTTCTCTGAGCCAGCAGGCAGGAGACTGGGCCCCAGGCCCACCTCTGGCACCTCAAGGATTTAAGGGAGTTGCTTAACTCCATTCCTCACCTCAGTGTTCCTATCTGTTAAATGGGGATAGTGCCTGCCCTCCTGATCTCAGGCCTTGAAGGTTCCAGCCTTTAGTCACTCATAGGAAGTAGTCATTGAACACACACACACACCTAGTAGTCACTGAATACACACACACACACAGATCACTGAATACACACACATACTAGTCACTGAATACACACACACACACACACACTAGTCACTGAATACACACACACACACGTCACTGAATACACACACACACACACACACACACGTCACTGAATACACACACACACTGTACCAGGCCTGGTGCTAGGGGATCAGCAGCCAAGAAAACCGAACCAGCAGCCGCAGAGGCCATGCTGGGGCCCCGGCGCTGGCAGAGCTGGCTGTGGGCTCTGTCACTCACACTAGTACTCACCCCAGTCACCTCTGATCTACTCGAGTCTCGCGCTCCTATCTGTAGAAAGGGCGTGACCGAAGTGGCCACTGCAGAGGAGTCAACAAATAACGTGTGGACACTCACAACGCAGTGCCAGGTGCGCAGAGGTGTGAAAACACAGGTGTCTCCGAAGAACACCCGGAGGGCGGGCGGTGCTCAGGACACGGGGAAGCCAGTGGGCTGAGCTGGAGCCCAGAGAACCCTGCATCCTCGGGCCTCGAGCCCAGCTCTCTGGGGTGCAGGCAGAGGGCTGGGCGTGGACTCACAGGCCTCCCACGAGCCGGGAGATATCACTGCCCCATTTTTCAGATGTGGTAGCAGCCGTTCTAGGGCTCTGGGGAAGACGCGCCCACGTGAGGCCATGAGCTCAGATCGGGCTGGACCCGGGGCCTTCCTGTCCTGCCCCAGAGACACCTGTGTCCCCTGGCTCTGCTGCCCGCCCTGCAGGGGGAGCCAGCAGCCCAGACTCCTCAAAAGGCACTCCTAGACAGGAAGGGCGTGAAACAGATGCAGGCCACGTGGCAGCACCCCCTTGCCTGCACCAGCTGTTTATTTCTTCTCCAGGAGCTACTGAGGACTTCCTTGGCAGTCCAGCAGCTAAGACTCTGAGCTCTCAATGCAGGGGGCCTAAGCTTGATCCCTGCTCAGGGAACGAGATACACAAATGCCGCAACTAAGAGTTTGCAGGCTGCAACTAAAGCTTGTACATGCTGCAACTAAGATGGGGCACACACACACACACAAAAGCTGCTATTGATTCCCAACCCACAGCCTGATAGAATCATCTAGAAACCCTCTGATACCTGGACCCTACCCCCAGAGGTTCCAATGCAAATGGCCTGGGGTGGGCATTGGTTACTGTGACTACTGCTATGATTACTCACAGTGCTCAGGACTCTAGCTCCCAGTGAAGCCCAGCAGGTCGAACTTGCTGTGCTCTGGGCATCCTGGGGGCCTAGGAGTTACAGGTAGCTGGGCTGGCGGGCTCCCATCCACGGGGGTTGGTGAAGCTGCCTGGCCTGAATTATTGTGGATTTAGTCCCTGGTAGGGCCTTGGGGCTGGGCTAAGCCTGGGGACTTTGGGGCTTGGTCCAGCACGTTTCTGCATTAGTTACAGATGCTGGAGAGGCCTGTATAGGCTGGGGAGGCAGTGGGGAGGCCAAAAGAAGGTGACTCACTGCAGAGGACCAAAAAAAAAAAAAAGGAAAAGAAACCAGGAGAGGCAGAAGGTGCCCCCCGCTCTCCCGTCTCGGGCCTGGAGGGATCTTCCCATTTCTGGGGGTCTGGTCAGCATTAGATCCCTGTCCGTCTTCTCTTGGCAAAGTCCCTGGGTTGGGAGTAGAGGCTCAAAAGAATCCGTAACGTCATCTCCAGAGGCCAAGCTGGGATGCTGTCTGTACCAGGATCTGTAAGTGCAAAGGCCTAAAGGGGCCAAGGAGGAATGTGATGGAGTTAATCGGTCTGAGTGGTGACCACAGGGATGGATGCGAACGGTGGCAAAAGGGGGAAAAACAACAGTAAAACAAGCAGCCCACGTAACCCGGCCCCAGCTACCCTATGTGAATGCAGGACCAGGAGTGGTCAGGTCTCATTCTTCAAGAGAGGCCAACAACAAGAGAAGCCACTGTAATGAGAAGCCCAAGCACCACGACTGGAGAGGAGACCCGCGAGTCCCAAACAGAGAATGAAGACCCAGCACAGCCAAAACTAAGTAAGCAAAATTAATAATAGTATTAAAAAACCCACCTTATTTTCTATCTTCTAGGCAAAATAAAGACCCATGATCTTAATCGATGGCTCACAGCGTGGCCTGATCTACTCTCTCTCTCCCCTCTGCCTATAGAACCCACTAGCTTCACTTGTGGTCAAGCAGTAATGACAACCTCCCCGTCCGTGTGTTTTCCTTGGGTTTCTCAGGCCTGGGCCAGCCTACGGTTCAGAAACAAACCTGGCCACCCCCTGCCACCAGCCACAGACCTGGAGGCAAGTCCACCCTCCTCCAGCCCCTATTTCTAGCACTTTGGTCCCCAGGTCCCTGAACCTTCATCCAATCCGGGCTCGGCCCCTTCCCCTCCCAAGTTGCTCTGAAATTCTCCTTCTGTCAGTTTAATTCTGTGATCGATGAGGAAGAGCAGGAGAAATGGCCCGGCACAGCTGGTTTCCCCGTTAGCCCTAGCAGGGATTCCTGGCCTCGCTGGCGATGGCTGAGTGAAATGTTTGCAGAACGCAGAGAACACAAGTCAATAACAATTTAGCTGGATTGGGAGCAAGTACCTTCTCCGCACGGACAGCTACTCCCGGGGGAAGGCGGAGACAGTGTGTAAGATATTGCCAGAGCGCCTGGAAATATTTCCAAAACACCACTCAAAGCAGATCGGGGCACGGGGGTGGGAGCAAGGGGGAGGGGGCGCCCGGGGAGACCCCTGCTCTGGCTTGCTCCAGGCCCCCTCCAGCCCCCCCAGCGCCTCTGCAGGGAGAAAACACTTGGTTCTCAGAACCTGGCTCCCTCCCCACGGCCCAGCCACTGGTACTCTTGCTAGCAGTTGCCACCGCGGAGCCACCGTGACCAGAACCACGCCTGCTTCCTGATTTTTCTCCTCTCGATTCTGCCTCCATCAGCTGGGGTGGCTGATGTGAGGTGAGGAAGAGTGTGTTTCCTGGTCAGTGTCAACATGGCTGGGAGCAGGAGAAGGAACTAAATTCAGCACCCTGGACAGGGCCGGGCAGCCACCTCCGAGGGGCAGGGATGAAACACCTCCTGTAAAGCGCCCCAGGGCCCATGGTGGCCTTCACTCCATCGCGACCCTTGGTGAAAATCTAGGACAGTCTTCCCTGGCCTCCTGGGTCCTTCGAGACCTCTGAAACAAGGGCTGCCACTGTGAAGCCTGAAGGTGGGAATGAGAGGCACCCAAATGGAAGAATAAAAACAAGGTGAGGGGAGCTTGTGGGAACCTTCTGTCTCCAGGTAGCTGGCAAGATCCATGGCAGAGGGATATTTGGAATAATAAATTCTGTGACTCCACATACTTGCTCGAACTTTCCTGACTGTGATTTTTAAAGCCTGAAGATTATGTTTTCATGGCCAAGATCAAGGAGGCCATTTGCAAGGGCTGGCGTGGGGATAACAGGCTCTCCTGGCCCCCGATCTTTTGAAAATGTGCCGTCCTGTGAATGATTAAGTTATGGAAGGGGAGGGTTTGGTGAACTGTTGCGGGCTTTAAATATCATCTGTATGCTGATGACTTCCAAATTTATATCTCTGCCTGGACTTTGCCCCTGAGCTCCGAACTCATAGATCTATCTGCTTGACATCCCACGGTGAGTCCTAATAGGTGTCTCAAACCCGACGTGTCCAGATCATCCACCCCCACCCGCTCTTCCCAGCTTCATCATCACGTGGCACCACCATCCTCTGAGAGGCTCGCTTTGAGCAAATATCTCCATTCTGGCCTTAATTTCCCCTCTGCCTTTCAGAGGCAAGTCTGGCCAGCTCTATCTTTACCGCATATGCTCAAACCACTGCCTTCTGTCCACCCCTCTGGTCTCCATCCCTGCTCAGAGCACTGCCCTGGCCAGCTGGGATGACTACAATGGGACTCCTATTCTATATTCTTGCCCCATGTAGCAGCGAGCATGAAGTATGAAGTATGATATGATAGGCCATGGCACTCTTCAGTTTAAATCTTCGAGGGACTTTCCATGTAACTTGACGAAAAGTCAGGCTTCCTGCACCACCCCACAAGATCCCACGAGGGAGCCCTGCTGGCCTCTGTGGCTTTGTTTCCAATCACTCTCCACCTGGGACTTCTTTTCCAGCCACAATGGCCTGCTATAAGCAGCCTTCTGCCCCGGGGCCTTTGCACCTGCGGCTCCCTCTGCCTGGAAGGATGTCCCTCTAGTTCTTGGGCTGGCCAGCTCCTTTCCCTCACACAAAAACACCAACTCCTGGGAAGGACTTTCTGCAACTGTTAGGGGAAACACTGACTGAAGCTGCCCACCCTGGCCAGGCACTGTAGCAGCCATCGGCATGAAGCATTTTACAACAGAAGGTCCTGGTGAGGAACATGGAGCTAACAAGCCACTACCAATCAGAAGGATTTGGGAAAAGTCAGAAGGAGAGAGGAGACACCAGTCCATACGCCCTCCTCACCTTCTCAGAATCCTCCTCGCTGGAATCCATCCTGGCTGAGCAATGCATGTGCCACCGGGGATGGAGGGTCCAAATGATTGGCCAGAGACAGCCCCGAAACTAACCCTATCGCCATAAAGCCCGAGACCACACGGCCGAGCCACACAGCAGAACGGTCCTGCTGGGTCTCCTACCCTCCTGCTCCCCCCAGGAGGCCCTTCCCAAAAAATCTCTTGCTTTCTTAGCACATGTGTCTCCTTGGACAATTCATTTCCGAGTGTTAGACAAGAGCCCGCTCTTGGGCCTTGGAAATGGTCCCCCTTCCTGCAACAAACCACCACATTTGGAATCTCTTCTCCCTCTTCCCACCCTTGAGGAGAATAAATGAGCCTTCTGCATTTCTTGCAAAGAGCTTGTGATCATCAGCACTTTCTCGTCCTTACTTTTTAAATCATTAGTCTCTCCCACTCAAACACCGGCTCCATGAGGGCAGGGACTGTCTCTTCTGGTGGCTGCTTTGTCATTGCTGCCAAGTTAAGGCTGGATAATTAGACGATCAATGGGGAACTGAGGGTGTGAATGACCAGATGGAGCCTCTGCTCCAGGAAAAGCCAGGGGATTCCCAGGCAGAGGACTCGAGGTGGGAGGATGAGACTGTGATTATGATGCCTCTAAAATAGTATACTCTCTGAGAAAGGGGGGTTATGTGGGAGGAATTAGCCACCCACATGACTTCAGACATAAAAGAAGGGCAGCCGTTTCACAAGCCCTAGGGGCTGTAAACTTTTTCTGTAAAAGTGGAGACAGTAAATACTTTAGGGCTTTGAGGGCCGTAGGGTCTCTGTCATAACTACTCAACTCTGTCCTTCCGGTGTGAAGACACAGCTAGAGACTTTATGTGAAAAATGGCCATGGCTGTGTGCCAAAAAACAGCTGCATTTACAAAAATGGGCGTTAAGCTGGATCTGGCTGTGGGCTGTAGTTTGTAACCATGGTCCTACTTGGACCATGGACTCCAGATCTGATAAAAGGTGGGGGGATAATTAGGGATTTAGGAACTGCTGGGGTCTCGGCGGTGGTGACAGGGTGAGCTGTCCTATAATATGCAAAGATGAGCGTCCTCAGGAAAAGTCACTCGACCCTTCCGGGGCTGTTTTCACCTCCGAAAAACAGGAACAGCTCCTCTCTCTAGGGAGTTTTGAGGATAAAATGAGACAGTGCATGAAACCTGGCACCGCCCCCTGCGCATGGTACATCTTTAACAAAGCTCTCTCCTCTTTCTCTGACTTCATCTTTAACAAGGAGGCACTCGACTGCCTCTCTTCTGACCAGTGGGGTTTCAAGGGTCAAGGTTAGGGCTCCTTGGCAGCAGAGCACACAGGGCCGCTCTTACAGAGTCCAGGACATATTAGACGCTCCATTAAAAGGGGCCCCTCTGATGATCAGGGTTTTTCTGTTCGCTTATTCACCCCACAGGTTGTTAGTGAGCACCTGCTCTGTGATGGATGCTAAGACGAGGCAGGGGACTGGAGAGGACCATGTCCCCTGGAGAATCACATCTCTTGGGGAGTAGCCAGGTTAAACCACAGAGGTGAACACAAAGTGAAACACAGCAGGACCCTATGGGGCCTTCCCAGGACAGGCCCTCCCCCATATCCTCTGCTTTAGCTCTTCTCTGAAGTGTCCAGACAGCAATATTTGATGCAAATTTCTCCAGTTGTTTTGCAGATATGAACAGCCACCCCATCAAATGGAGGATGTGAACTTCCTGGTGAGATGAATGAGATGCTTAGGCAGCATCACCGACCTAAGGGGACATGGATTTGAGCAACCTCCTGGACACAGTGGAGGACCAGGGAAGCCTGGTGTCCTGCAGTCCATGGATCAAGAGTCAGACGGCTGAGTGACTGCACAACCACGTGATGGCCGTGAGCTCACAGCCCCGGCTTCCTGGAGCCCAAGGACTGATAAAGTTAACCCCTGTGACACCGCCCTGTTACCTCATCATCAGTCAGGAAATTACGCACCATCTGATCACGGACCCGGGGATCCCCTCCTCCCACCCAGGCTTTTAAAAATGCTTTGCTGGAACCCTTAGGGGAGCTTGGGGATTTTGGGGGTCAGAAGCCAGCTTGTCTCTTTGCACGGCCCTGCAATAAACCTTTCTCACACTTCAGTCTGACCTCACTATGCATCAGGCACGGGAACCTGTGTTCATTAAAGTGTCAGGGAGACGAGGTGTAGGGTGTGACAGGGAACTCCCAGGACGGCAGGTGTCCGGGAGAAGTCCAGTCTCTGATACTTGAGCTGAGATCTCAGGTCACAGGTGGGTGGGCCAGGCCAACGGAGCCAGGGGCCCAGGAATCGGGCTCCTTACTTCCCCAGCAGGGAGGGCCACCATGCTGAAGGCCAGTGATTGCCTGGGCCTGAAGATGGCAGCTCTCACATCCCAGGCTGGCCTGGCTTGGCCGGGTTGGGGGACGGCGGCGCTGCCAGCCACTTGCCATGCTGGTCATGTCTGCGCTCCCAGCTCCGGAGGTGAAAGGTGCAGCCGCTAACCACAGCCCATCAGTCTCCCAGCTGGAATAAGACAACGCTGGGAAGCAGAGCCGCGCTCCCGGCCAAATAAAAGCCTGTTTGCCCCGGCCTCCCTGGCTGTGCGTGCTCGAAAACAGAGGGTTCTGCGGGCGGATTGCTTCCGTACCATTATATTCTGTCAGTGGCGCTCGCAGGTACCGCAGCCTGCCGGGGCCCTGAAAGCTTCTCAATGCCCTGACCCTGCTGGTTTGTAACACGCTCGGGAAGAATGGGACGCAGCCAGCGGCCGCCTTTCCTCTTTCTTCCCTCCGTGCTCTCTCTTTTCACCCTCCCGCATGCAAGGCACCGAAGAATAGCACTTCGCCTGCCGGGGGGGCCGCGGAGCTGTGGACGAGATAGCTGATTCCAGCCAGGAAGGGGGGCAGGGAGATGATGGGAAGGCGGGACTGAGGAACGCGGTGGTTGTGTTCGTCCCTGGGCTCGAGCGTCACTGTCCGGAGTCAAGGGCTTTGCCTACTCGGGGCAGCTTTTCCAATGACTTTCAAAGGCCTGCTCTTGGCTGGTCCATTTGATGGGTGTTTCGTTAAGTGCCAGTTCACCAGGGACTATCTAATGCCCCACATGATCAGGGACACCAGTAGATGAAATGAAGACTGCCCACCCCTGCCTTGGGGAAGGGGTACTGGGGGGGTTTGCTCTGAGCTTTTGTGGTTGCTGATAAGGGACCCTAGGTAAGTGGTTAAGTTGAGACAGGTGGGCTGAGGGCATTTAGTTCTCATGATCGCATCGGCTGGCCAGACAGCACGAATTTTTATCAGCGAGGAATCCATCTCCTCCTCCTTATTGTTACCATGTACTGAGAAGCGCCATCTGTGTGCCAGGCATGGGGACCAGGTGGTATCCAGGATCAGATGCAAACATACCATCCCATGCCCTACCCAGCTGATGGGCATTTCATTCTCATCCCCTCTCCCTCCCTCCCTCTCTCTCTCACACATTCCCTGTTGTCTGGGCTTCTAAAAACTGGGATTCCTCTTTATGTCTCTTTCCTCTGCCCAAAGAGCATCCTCCCTTGGCCTGGCTCCACAGGAATGCAAGGAAAACAGGATGCGTAAGTGCCTGGCAGGGGAGGGGAGAAAACGTAGTATCTGCTGCCTTCTCACGGGGCACCCACAGCTTCAGAAGCATCATCTCCTGTAAGCCCCGCCCCCTGATTCCCCTATGAGGTAACAGCCTAGTCCCACTGTACAGATGGCAAACCGGGGCAGAGGAACCTGCCTGAGGTCACTGCACAGACTGGGGTGAAACGTAAGGGGCCGTGTGCACAGCTGCTCACGTGCAGCCGGCAGGATGGCTAGAGGCCCAGCTCTGACTCCTGACTCGGCCACTAGTGGCTGGGCGTCCCTGGGGAAGTCACTGGCCCTCTCTGGGCCTCGGTTTCCTCATCTGGGAAATGGAGGATAATGATGGTGTTTACCTGCCAGGATTCTGCAAGATTAATACCTGTGAAAGCCCACAGACAGTACCTGGCACGGAGTGAGGCTTAACAGATGAAGGTTGTCATGGGAATAATAACAGTAATGAGTATTACTTGGCCCAAACTGCTCGTGGAGCTGTGCACCTTGACCTCGGCTTGTCAGGGACCGACAGGGGAAAGAAGAGCTGGCCACAGGGCCTGGGAAGCCCTCGGCCCAGCAGCACCCTGTCCCCATGGTCTCCACCAGGGGAGGTGGAGGAGCTGAGCCCCGGAGGTGAGGGTGAACTTGGGGTGATGCACGCTGACTGCACCAGCCATATAGAGGGCCTCTCCATCACTCCGGCCACCTCGGAGGCCATGGTGTCACCAGTGAGCTCCCTGCTGGGTCCCCCCAGATGGTTAAGACGACAGCCTTTCATTCCGAGGCCCACCTTCCCCAGGGAGCCCTTTGTTGTGGGCTTGGTGCTCGGGTTGGGCAAATGGGGCTCGGGGCCTCCACCTGAGATCTGAGTGCCTTCCTGGCACAGATTGGGGCCCGGGGGAAGGAACTGGGCATGGATCCCACCTGCCCTTGAAGTCTGCCAGGGCCCTGGAAGCTCTGAACAATGCGGATTTTGACACAAACGAGCTGGGTACTTTTCACCATGGGAAAGGGGCAGAGCCGGGAAAAGGGTGCAGCCAGCAGGGCAGGAGGCCAGCAGCCCTATTCTGAGTATTTAAGGCCGCTGCGGGTAACCCCTGTTCCCAAGGAGATCCAGCAGACAATGGGCGGGTGGGTGAGAGGGCTGACGTTTTCAGAGCACCGGTTTTCGGCTGACGTGTCTGCCCTGCTTCCCCCACAGCGTTCTGCTTACTGCGGAGGGACGGAGGGGGTGTCACCCCAAGGGTGGGGTGCTATAGCCAGGCTGTCCGAGAATGCAAACTCCGCTTCCAACCCCTACTATCTAGGTGACCCTGGGCAAGTTCTGTCATCTATGTGAGCCTCAGTCCCTTCATCTGTAAAACGGGGTGACTGAGGGCACCTACCCCTGGTGGCTCAGCGGTGAAGAATCCGCCTGCCAATGCAGGAGACACGGATTCGATCCCTGGGTCGGGAAGACCCGCTGGAGTAGGAGACGGCAACCCACTCCGGTATTCTCGTCTGGGAAATCCCATGGACAGAGGAGCCTGGTGGGCTGCAGTCCATGGGGTCGCAAGAGTCAGACGCGACTGAGCGTCGGCAATGTTCTAGGGGTGCTGTGTGGGTGGGAAAAAGGCAGCTTGTGCTGTTCTTGTTATCACTGATCATTTCATGACTCCATACAGGGGAACTATTCATATCCTCATTTGTGGAATGGCAAACAGAAGCCCCAGGGGCCGCAGTGACTTGTCCCAGGACACTCAGCTAGGAGGCGCTCAGCGGAAACGCTCCATGCCTCTGTTTCTTTATCTGTAGGATGAATATTTTGGCCACTCAATGCGAAGAACTGACTCAATGGAAAAGACTCTGATGCTGGGAAAGATTGAGGGCAAGAGGAGAAGGGGGTGCAACAGAGGATGAGAAGGTTGGATGGCATCACTGATTCAATGGACATGAGTTTGAGCAAACTCCAAGAGACGGTGAAGGACAAGGAAGCCTGGCGTGCTGGAGTCCATGTGGTCGACACGACTTAGTGACTGAAAAACAAGCTGGGGATAGCAGTACCCACGGCAGCAGGGGTTGCTGTGAGGATGAGAGAGACGACGCGTGTCACATACAGACGGTGCCCCAGCACAGAAGAAGTCCTTATTATTAATACATGGTGGCTGTCTGAGTCCCTCCACCCTCAGCTGGTCTCAGTTCTGTCACCTGCAGAATGGGGCTGATCATACCTGCTGCATAGCGCCGTGAGAGCATAAACAGGAAGATGGGTGCAAATCCACGGCTGTTTTTCCCGCTATCATTGCATTAGGTTGGCCAGAAAGTTCATTTGGTTTTTTTCCATACCATCTTTTCCAAACCATCGTCAGGTTTTTCAAAAGATAGTTCAAGCTGCTGCTGCTGCTAAGTCACTTCAGTTGTGTCCAACTCTGTGCAACCCCATAGATGGCAGCCCACCAGACTCCCCTGTCCCTGGGATTCTCCAGGCAAGAACACTGGAGTGGGTTGCCAATTCCTTATCCAATGCATGAAAGTAAAAAGTGAAAGTGAAGTCGCTCAGTTGTGTCCGACTCTTAGTGACCCCATGGACTGCAGCCCACCAGGCTCCTCCATGCATGGGATTTTCCAGGCAAGAGTACTGGAGTGGGGTGCCATTGCCTTCTCCGGATAGTTCACTAACGAACTGTTAAAAAAAATGTTCTTTGGCTGCGCTGGGTCTTGGTGGCTGCACATGGCCTTTTAATCTGGTTGCGGCGAGCGGGGGCTACTCTCTAGTTGTGGTACTCGGGCTTGGTCATCGAGGTGGCTTCTCCTGTTGCGGAGCACAGCTTCTAGGGTGTGGGCTCAGCAGGTGTGGTGCGTGGTGGCACGCATGGTCCCACATGCCCTAACCCTAACCCCCCTTTTTTTTATTGGCTGCAGGGCATGTGGGATCTTGGATCCCAGACCAGGGATTGAACCCGTGTCCTCTGCGTTGGCAGGTGGATTCTTAACCACTGGACCACCAGGCAAGTCCCCCAAACCAACTTTCTGGCTAACCTAATACCTGCCCCTGTCTGGGCCTCGGCCTGCAGTTGACCTGGGGAGATGGCCAATCTCACAGAAGCGCTTCCAGCTGCGGCTTTCTTCTGGGGGGAGGCTGTCTTTGGAGATCAATCTATTGAAGGGAGCCGTTCTCCGAGGCAGGGCAGGACTGCTGAGCCTGCACTCGCCCGCTGGCCCCAGAGAGGGGAGGTGTGGGGGACAGAAGAGTCCCTTACACAAACATTTGCCGATGGGTGCATTTGGGCCTGTCAATGGCTGTCGATAAAGATAGGATTTGGGGACTTATTGAGTTGTGTGCTTGTGGCTGTGTACTTAGCCCTAACGTCTCTGGTTTCTCGTTTGCCTTTACTTATGGATTCCCCAGTCTTGGGCCCAGGCTGGCATGGGGGTTCAGAGATCAACCCATCAGTGACAAAGCTGAGCCCAGTGATGCCGTCTCCATCCACTATGGGAAGGGCGCTGGTCCAGTAAGGAGAAGAATCGTAAACACATACATGACGACGCGGCAAGGAGATGCAGGAACACAGGTGGAAACAGCAGAGAACAGAGCCATTACTGAGAACCTGAGGGGCGGGGAAAGGGAAGGCTTCCTGGAGGAGTATCCTTTGTGCTGGGCCTTAAAGGCTAGGTAAGCACTGACCAGTCTGAAAAAAAAGTTGAGGCAAAGCATTGTGAGCAGAGGGAAGAGCATATGCAAAGTCAGTGTCCTGCTGGGCATGTGGGGATGGTGACCCCCAAGGGAGGCGTGGTGGGGAAGCATTAGGCGGGAAAGGCGCCTGGGGTGGGCAGGGGGGTGCGTTCTAAAGAGGCTGGTGGGCGGAGCTACAGTCACGGGGCTTCCATCCCACTTCTGGACAACGTGCTGGAGAAGGTGAGGCTTGTAAAAGCCCCTCTGGCCACCCTTTCCGACTCCACCTGCTCCCGCCATGCTGGCCAGCCAGCCTGTTTCTCCATGTGTCACACTAATAACAACCTCAGGGAGACCTTCTGTGGGCACAAGCGTCACCTCTGCTGGGAGGCCTTTCTGGATCCAGCGCCTTCCACCTGGACCCAACCCCCCCCCAGCCGCCCAGGTGAGTGCTGCACTGCTGGCGTGGACACGGCAGGGGCTCACTAATAGTTAGCGGGGGTGGGCTGAGTCATCGGCGAGGCCGGGTGATGTCACCCAGGTTTGAGAGAGGCGGAGCTTGGTCCCGGCAGGAAGTACCCGGTGCTTTAACTGGGTAACTGAGGACGGACAAGTAAAGGGGTAGCAGGTACAGGGAAAGCGGGGTGAGGGGCCCCTGGCTTGGCCACTGGACACTGGACAGAGAGCACTCGCTGGGTGGAGAGGGCCACGGGCTGGGAGCTGTGGCCTTTGGTGGCAGTGACAGCCAGCCGGCAGCACCCAGACAGGCAGGGAGGTGGCAGGGGTGGGGTGGGGTGGTGAGGATGACCACTCTGACCCATGCTCCCCCTCTCCCTGACTTCCTGCCAGACCTCCCAATGACCAGACTCGACGGGCAAATACCAAGGGTGTGGAGGCCACTGATGCCACCCACAGAGGTCAGCACCCTGCACTGGCTCAGAGAAAGCAGAAGGAATACAGAAAGTAGCTGCAGAAGAGATGGAGAGGCGGGGTGGGGTGGGGACCAGGCGCCTGGCCCCCCAGCCCTCTTACCGTGGAAGTGCTCGGCCGTCTTGCGCCGCAGGGCCTGCAGGCTCACCTCCGAGTCGGCCCACTCCAGCACCAGCCTCCGGCCATACAGGTGGGTGCTGTGACACAGGGCGTTGAAGGCTCTCTGGAGAGAGACACAGCGCATGAGCGGAGACGTCCCTGCGGCCTGGCCGCCTGCCCCGCACAGCTAAAGGCCAGCTCTGGCTCCAGGACACCCGCTCCTTGGTCGGCGGGGGGTGTGTGAGGAGGCACTGTGCGCTCCTCTTCCACTACAGGGTTACGTGACCAGGGCAGAGCTACACGTGGCGGGGTGGTTACAACAGCCGCCGTCCCGGCCTGTGATTGGTGCCTGGGCCAGGTGGCCAGCTCCCCTCCAGGGTCACAGCCTGTCTGGGGACGGCGAGTCTGTTAGTTGGCTAACCTTCTTCCTGGGGCAGTGCCTCTCGAGGAAGCCGAGCTGGTCTGGCCCCTCGATGACAAGCACACGGGCCCCTTGCTTACACTGGGTGGCAGATACGTCCTCTGCAGGCCCTGGGGGTTCTGTCCCCCGGCTCTCTGCTGCCCTCTGCAGAACCACGCTCAGGGCCTCCAGCATCCACCCAGTTCTTCCCTCCTCCTGCTTTCCACCCTTCCCGACCCTCCCCTGCACGGTGCCTACTTCGCTCTTTTTGATTTTTGTTTTGTAACAGCTTTACTGAGATGTAACTCATCTACCACCCGAGTCACCCATCTACAATGCAACAGCTTTTCGTCTATTCACAGTCACGTGATCGTCCCCACACCTGTTTCAGAATAGTGATGGACACCGGCATTTAGAGCTCATTGAACCATCATCACCCCAAAAGGAACTGTGGACCCACCGGTAGCCAAGCAGATTTGCTTGTTCTTCATATAAATGAAATTGTATGGCACCGGCAGGTTCCGTCTTCAGTATCACTGGGTCTAGAGCTAAACGGCTCTGTGCTGGGGCCATTCCCAAAATACCCGATGTATACAGAGGCTGGTGGTGCTTGGTGGCCAGGAGCTTGGGCTCTGAGGCCACTCTGCCTGGGCAGGGCGGGTCCTGGACTCCCTAGCCTAAGGGTCTTGGGCTAGTTAAAGAAACCTCCCTGGCCTCAGTTTCCTCATCTGTAAAATGGGTGTTTTAACAGCACCCTCCTCTAGGGTTCTAGAGTAGGGTTAACACTCAAAGTGCCCAGAACAGCCTGAGGGCACACAGCAAGCACTCAATAGATGCTAGTTCTCTTGGAGGTGGTTTTACCACCACAGACAGCTCTGATTTTTTTTTTTTCTCTTGGCAGAGGGGCCTTGGGTTAGCACTGAGTTTGAAGAGGGCAGGTCCCTGGGCGCTGTGAGCACTGGGGAGCAGCAGCAGCTGGCAGCAATGTCTTGCTTTTTGCTTCTGGGTAATAGTGCCATCTGCTACGAGAAGAGACGCTGTGGAGGGATGTCCCTCTGGCTTCTCCAATGCTGCGAGGAGGCAGCGTGTACCCGCGAGTGATCTGGACAGGAACCAAGTCTTCTCTAACCTCATCTGTACTGTGATGGTTACAGGTTGGATTGGGTCCCTGTCGCAAAGAAGATACATGGAAATCCTAACCCTGACACGGGCACCCCCACCCCCTTCACGCCCCATCAGGTTGTGACTTTATTTGCAAAGAGGGTTTTTGCAGCTGCAGTTAAATTAAGACAAGGACATGGTGGAGCAGGGCGGGCCCCTGATCCAGTGTGACTGGCATGCTTACAAGAGATGGCCACGAGAAGACACAGACAGGGTAAATGCCCGTGAAGACTGAGGTTGGAGTGATGTCCACAAGCCAAGGAATGCTGGCTGTCACCCAGAAGCTAGGAGAGGCCGTGGAACAGAGATTTCCTGAGAAGAAACCAACACTTCTGCACCCTGATCTTGGATTTCTGGCCTTGACACTAAGGGCTTCCCAGGTGGCGCTAGCGATCAAGAACCCTCCTGCCAATGTAGGAGGCATGAAAGATGCGGGTTTGATCTTTGAGTCAGGAAGATCCCTGGAGGAGGGCATGGCAATCCACTCCAGTATTTTTGCCTGGGGAATCCCATGGACAGAGAAGCCTGGTGGGCTATACAGTCCATGGGGTCGCAAAGACTCGGACATGACTGAAGCGACTTAGCAAGCACCCACCGTGAGAGAAGACATTTCTGCTGTTTTAAGCCATGGCAGCCTAGGAAGATGAGTGTGACCCTGAGTAAGACAACTGCTCCACTATAAGCCTCAGTTTCCTTACCTGTAAAATGGGGTTACTTGTGCGACTTACACATTGTGAGCCCCGAGGGTGGCACAGGGTAAGTCTGTGATAGACAGCTGCATCTGAAAAGTACCTGGGCGGGACACATTATCTCTTAAAGATTAAATGTCGGTGGGGCCAAATTAAAGAAATGCCTCTGTTCTTCTCTGTGCTTTTCTGAGCAGGGACAGGTGCAGGAAACTTTTTTTCCCTTTTTTTTAAAAATGTTAATTTAAAAACTCTTTCTGACTGCCAGCCGAGCCTCTGCATTTTTTTCCCACACAGATATAAAAATGCATCTGGACTCCGAGCCGAAATGGCCCATTCAGAGCTTTAAAACACACGCGTTCTCAGCTGGCAAGGCAGAGAAACAGCCTGACTGGGGGAGCTGGGGTTTTAAGAGGGGGGAAGAGAAATTGGTTGGGAGTCTGGCATGGTGGGTACTCCATCCTGGTGCCAGCGTCCCTGAGGAGCAGTGGTCCTGGGGATACGGTCGGGTGGGAGTGGCCGAACAGTGGCCTCTGGGAGGGGTTATTAAGTCAGAGTCCGAAGAAGTGATAATGGAGCCTGGAAGGAGGATCCAGGTGTGATGCTCCAACCCCAGCCTCTCTCTGGCTCCAGTCGTCACATCTGTGTTTCTTTCTTACCTGCTCTCCATTCCATTGCCACATAAAGCCTGGAGCAGTCTCTGCTCACTGTGGTGGTGGTAAAGTCGATAAGTCGTGTCTGACTCTTTGCAACCCCATGGACTGACCACCAGGCTCACCCCAGTAGCCCACCAGGCTCCTCTGTCCATGGGATTCTCCAGGTAAGAACAGTGGAGTGGATTGCCATTTTCTCCTCCAGTGGATCTTCCCAACCCAGGGATTGAACCTGTGTCTTCTGCATTACAGGCAGATTCTTTACGGCTGAGCCACCAGGGAAGCCCTGTTCATTGTGGGAACTGCCAAAAATGCTGTCTCCTGGCCTCCCGTCACCCCTTTAAAATTTTCATTCCTTCTCTTTGGAAAGGCTTTTCACTCTAAGAAATCAGGATACATGGCAGTTAAGTCTGGGGGCTTGGATCTGGGCTGTGTCTGTGTGTTAGTTGCTCAGTAGTGTCTCACTCCCGTGACCCCATGGACTGTAGCCCCCCAGGCTCCTCTGTCCATGGGATTCTCCAGACAAGACTACTGGAGTGGGTAGCCATTCCCTTCTCCAGTGGAACTTCCTGAACCAGGGATCGAACACAAGTCTACTGCATTGCAGGCAGATTCTTTACAGTCTAAGCCTACTTATGGTTCAAGTTCCTGCTTCATCACTTGTAAGTTGTGTGATCTTGGGCAAGCTGCTTAACCTCTCTGAGCTTCAGATTCCCCATGTGTAAATCTAGAGGTAGAAGAGAAGAATGGTTGCGCAGATTCAATGAACTATTAAGTCTAACACCGCGGCCCGGCACATGGTAATTCTCACTAAAGGCTGGCTGTTGTTATTATTATGACGTGTGCCCCCGACTTCCCATTGCCACGCTGAAGAGCAGGAACAACAGTAAGTAGGCTACAAAAGCTCTTTTGTATCTGAGGTTAGAGCACAATATGTGAATCTCTAAAAATAGCAGAACTACTCTTCCTGGTTCTAATCCCCTCAGGTGAGTAGGAAATCAGGCTGTGTTTCCAGCCCCACTGCCTCGCTGGTTGGAATGTGGTGGCCTCAAACTGTCCCGGGCAGGAAGGACAGTGATTCCTGGCTAGAACTGGCTTTGGATAATCCCGAGTAATTTGGGCTTCCTTAAAAGAGCCTAGGGACTTCCCTGGTGGTCCAGTGGTTAAGATTTCACCTTCCACTGTAGGGGGTGCAGGTTCAATCCCTGGTCAGGGGGCTAAGATCCCACATGCCTTGGAGCCAAAACAAAAACAAAAACAAAAACAAAACACAAAACAGAAATGACATTGTTAACAAATTCAATAATGACTTAAAAAAAGAAATGGTTTAGACTTCCCTGGTGGCCCACTGGTTAAGAATCTGCCTGCTAACGCAAGGCACACAGGTTAGATTCCTGGCCCGGGACATCCCATGTGCCGTGGAGCAACTAAGCCTGTGCACCACAACTACTGAGCCTGGGAGCCGAAACTCCTGAGCCCGCAAGCCTAGAGCCCGTGTTCCACAAGAAAAGCCGCTGTAATGAGAAACTTGTGCACGACGAAGAGTAGCCCCCACTCGCTGCAACTAGAGAAAGCCCACACACAGCAAGGAAGACCCAGTGCAGCCAGAAATAATTAAAAAAAAAGATCTGCTAAAAAAAAAAAAGAGCCCAGAGGAGTCTGTTGTATATTTGAGACAGGGGAATGGTGAGGGGGAGACCCAGCCCCAGACCTTTGACCTTTCAGACCAGTGCAGGGTAAGGTTCCAGGCACAGCTCCAGCCTCTCTGGACTGCTGTCTGATAGCAGCTTCCTCCCAACCCACACCACCTTCTCCTCAGAGAAAAGCCCCCCAGACCTCAGCTCCAGGCACGGCGTGCCCATGGGGCCTCAGTCATGGCGGGCTGCCCAGGGCTCTCTCCGCTGGGTGTTCCAACGGAGGAGGAAGTGGAAAGTCAGCTGTTCCCAGCTCCCTGCTTCTCGCCAAATCCTGTTTCCGGTGCCGGTGTTCCTCCTTTGCCATCCAAGGGGCTGCAAACCCAGGACTACAGATCTCCTGGGCTCCAGAGAACTTTAAGCACATGCCCTCAGCCTACTCATGAGGAGACAGGTCATGCTCCCATTTCAAGGAGAGGAAAACTGAGGCCAAAATTTGTAGGCACGTCAAGGTCCTTCTCGGGCTTCCCTGGTAGCTCAGCTGGTAAAGAATCTGCCTGCAATGCAGGAGACCTGGTTCAATTCCTGGAGAAGGAATAGGCTACCCACTCCAGTATTCCTGGGCTTCCCTGGTGGCTCAGACTGTAAAGGGAGACCTGGGTATGATCCCTGGGTGAGGAGGATCCCCTGAAGGAGCACACAGCAACCCGCTCCAGTATTCTTGCCCGGAGAACCCCCATGGACAGAGGATCCTGGTGGGCTACAGTCCGTGGGACTGCGAAGAGTCGAACACGACTGAGCAACTAATCTCAGCACAGCACAAGGTCCTTCTTACTTATCCTTTCTGCCTTATGGGCTCCATCCCTGAGCCTTCACAACGTTCTCCTCAGCCTCGGAAGGGCTCCCCTTGTCAGAGCCGACTTGCTGGTGGCCCCCTGCTCCCCTCCTACAGAATCTAGCACCCCCCCCCAATGCTGTGCCCTGCACCCCCAGCTGTCTTCCAGCATCTCCTTGTGTGCCGGGCTCCCCACCTTGACCTGGACCTCCAAGGGAGGTCTCTATCCTTGCTATCCCCAGCACACTGCTCAGGGCAATACATGCTCAGTAGATACAGAGCAAGCCTTGGAGTCTTCTCCACCGAGGATCTTGAAAACACCTCCAGACCGGGAGGGACGCTGAGATTGGTCCTGGCTGGAGACGGAGGGCTGCCTGGGACTTAGGGGTCCTGCCCCGGCTCCACCAGCCCCTGGATTCAGTCCGTGCAGGCGGCAGGAAAAAAGAGTACATCTGGCCCATCAATCCCGAGGCTCTGTCTTTGGTTAGGCCAAGACCTCACACGCACACACACACACACACACTTCTGGGTGTGGCACCGAGATGGACAGGAGACCCCGCTCCCAACATGCGTGACTTCGGAACCTCGGGATGGGAAGTCCCCTGGGCCACTAGGGGAACCGATCAGGCTGAACCCCTGATCGGTCCCCCGGTGGGGTAACCGCAGAAACCTGAAGGTACAGAACAGAACTCTGAGGATGCAGTGGTTTGGCAAAGAGGAGGAGGCCACGGAAGACAAGGTACCCACCCCTACCCGGGCCACTTCCTGTCACGGTCCCACATGCCCGTGCTGGTTATTTCTGCTCTTCCCCTGCAACCCCCTCTCCGGGGGGACTCTCCTGTGGGGGATAACCAGGGCTCATAGGCCCTGGGTTCAATTTAGGACAAGCATATGGGCTGCTGGAGGGAGGGGTCGGAGAGGTCGGGGGACTTTCTCCCTTGCTCCCTCCGCCAAGGACGACAGCTCCTGCTGGTGGCTCCCCCTTGGCAGCTCACGCCCTCACCTGTCCCTTCAAGTCCCTTAGCCTGAGGTGGCGGCAGCTCCCACTGTCACTGGCCCTGGGAGGGGGTGGACTGCATGGTCCCTGACGAGCCCCTGAGTCCTTCTTACCCCTCCATGAATGTCTCTTCCCTGGAACCATCTGGGGTTGGGTTCTGCTTGCTGACGCAGATGGCCACCTGAAGTCCCTCTGCCTTGATCCGGGCAGATGGACGGCCCGCTTCAGACAGCAGGTCTCAGGCCTGGGTCCGGAGCTGTCCCCATCACTCGGCTCTCTACCCCGGCTGTCCCAGAAGCACGCCTCTTTCACCTCCTCTGACCTAAGCCACCAACTGCGGGCCCCGAGAGCCCTGGCCGCCAGCGCCAGCTAGGAGGTCTTTCCTCGGCTCTCCCTGGAGACAGGCCTCTGCCTCCTGGCAATAAAGGCCCATTTGATGCCCTTGGCAGGACTCCTGTCTCAGGGACCCAGGCCAGGCCTCCTGTCCCGAGAAGACCAGGGCATCTCTCGGCCACTCTGCTGTCTCCTGCCGAGAGGGAGGGCAGCATCTCTCAGCACATGCCAGATCCACCTGAACATGGATGCTGCCAACCTGTCCCAAACCATCTGTGCCCCCGATGCCTGGAGGAAGCACGGCCCGTGCCAGCCAAGAACAACCACGTGAGCTTGGAGTGCCGGCCCGCTGGGACCATAGCTCCTTCTCGGCCGAGGGCGTCAGACACCAGGGGCCGGTGGCTCCCGGGAGGAGGGGCCGCCACCCTGGAATGTTCGGTATTGTCTCCTTTTGGACCACACTCCCGAGGGACACATCATTTCTGTCCCTGGGCCAACACTCCCAGACTCCTGTAAGCGAGCTCTTGGCAAATCTTCCAGCTGCTTCTGGCCTCCACGGGGGAGGAGCTGGCCCCCTGAATAAGTGGGGTTCTTTGCACAACACTGGTGACTCCGACTGGGGGCCCCCACTTAGCACCTAGGGCCATTCCGAGGTCCGACATCGTGAAGCTGAGGGCAGTTTTCTAAGGAATGCTCAGGGACCCATTTTCTAGGCTGTTGTGTCTAAATCTTTCAGATGACTAGATGTCTCTACCTTGTATCCATCCATCCACACAGCTCAACTCTACTCAACATCACTGGAGGACCTAGTAAGAGCCCAAATGAAGGGACGGAACCAGGGAACAGGAAGGTGACACACGACCTCTGACCTCAGACACGGAGGAAAGAGCCACTAGAGAAAGAGGCCCCCCAAGGAAGCCGAGGGCCCAGAGTGACCAGGCAGTGGGGCGGTGGGGTCTGGCGATGGCCTAGGGCTTCACAGCGGCGCGGAAAGCTTGGTCTTGCTGCTTTCTTGCCTTTGATCTGACGAGAAATTTCTCAGTGTTCACTTTCTCGATTACAAAGTGGTGGAGCTTCAGGCTTCCTGAGGCTGAGAGTACATGACTAGGCATTTAATCCAGTGCCTGGCACACACTCAGGGCCTGTGCTTGCTGGGACCTGTCATTCTGCCCTTGGTAGTTCAGTTTCATCATTACTTTTTTGGGCTGTGCCACAGCGCCTTGTAGGACCTTAGTTCCCTGACCCGGGACTGAACCCTGGGTCCTCGGCAGCAAAAGCCTGAAGTCCTAAGCACAGAATTGCTAGGGAATTCCTGGTGATCTGATTTTAAGATGATGATGACTTTGTGCTGCTGGGAGGGAGAAAGGCCGTTCAGCTCAGCTGGGCTGGCTACCCTTCCTTGGGAACTGGTCTAGATCGCTGAGTAAATCTGAGACGAGGACATCTGAACCCAAGCCCTTCTCAGAGCGGTGGAGCCCCGTGGCCTCCACTCTGACCCCACGGGGGTGGGGCAGCTTCAGGACATACAGAGGGACGGAGGGGTGCAGGCCGCACGCGGGCACGTTTCGGGCCACTCCTGCCCGGGGGCGATGGATGAACATCTGTTCGTTGCAGGAGGGCGGCTTGCCCTGATCCCAGGTTCTCAGCATATAGATGTGTTGGCTGAGTCCAAATCCTTGCTCTCAAGTGCAAGGCTCAAGATTCAAAGGTGTTTTCTTTTAGCCCTGGGCCCTGATGACAGGAACTAGGCAAAACGTGCAACTGAAGCACAAACACGAGGACTTCCCTGTTGGTCCAGAGGCTAAGAGTCCACCTGCCGACGCAGGAGACACGGGTCGATCCCTGGTCCAGGAAGATCCCAGATGCTATGGGGCAACCAAGCCTGAATGCCTCAGCTACTGACGCCCATGCGCCTAGAGCCCGTGCTCCACAACAGGAGACAAGAGAAGCCACAACTGTGAGAAGCTCTTGAACCACAACTAGAGAGTAGCCCTGCTCGACACAACTAGGGAAAAGCCCACACAGCGATGAAGACAGTGCAGTCACAGCTAAAACAAATAAAACCCCCACAGACACGAATGCACACGCTTAACACACATGCTTCAATAGACCAGTGGGGACAGCACCCTAACTCCTGGATTTGTGTCCAGTTAAGGAAACAAAGGCAACTGACACCCAGTCTCCAAAGTGCAGTGAAACCACCTCACAGGAGGCCCAGAGCACACCACTGCCTCTCCTTATCTGGTGCCCTCTGTCAAAGCCTATGGCAATCTCTTGCCATTCATCCTTCCACTTAACCTTCATGGCTGCCTCAAGCAGTAGTACTATTATTTCTGGTTGGGGGATGAATAACCTGGGGTGCGAGGACATAAAACCCCTTGAGCACATTCACACAGACGGAAGGAGGCAGCTCTGATTTCACAGGCCACACTGCTAACCACCATGCCACCCTGCCTTTCTAGAACATGGGCCGCCCGGGGGAGGACACAGCCTGGATTCCTCATTCCCATGGGGCCATGTCGCCTTCAGTCCCTGGGTGCACTCCCTCGGGGCCATGGAGCAGGCTGTACTCTCTGCAGTCCTTGCACTCGGATAAGCAAATGTGTGCAGACCGCACACCATCACTAGCCTGATGGCAATCACTGTTGATGGGGCCTGCACCACGGCCAGGCACCCAGCAAGGAGGCGGCTGTCTACGCCTTGAGAAGCTCTGTCTGGCTTGCTGGCCGTCACCTCTTCCCACCACCGGTCTCATTTTGGTGGAATTCGCAAGGCGAAGTCCATAGGTGCTGAGAGGCCTGGTGGGACTCCCACTACGAGACGCTCAGCGTCACCCCAACTGCAGTGGGCCTGAGGCCGTGTGCCCACATCACCCCTCCCTGCCCTTCCCCCCGCCGGCAGCATGCAAAAAGTGAGAAGTGGGAGAGGAGACGTCAACTGGCGACCCCCCAATTAAAGCTGCGGCTGTTTACCAGTGAGAAGAACGCTGCCTGCCAACCCGCCTGCCATCCCATCTCCCTACTGCCGGCTCCCCCCAAGTGTTTATTTAAGCCAACACATTGCTCTGCTAATTGGATAACATTCCATGTGAAAATAGACCTTTTAAAACAACAGCAGCGAAGGCAAATAAAAACAGCTGCAACTGCAAAAGTACAAAGGCTCGGTGGGCTTGGAGAAGGGAGAAATTAAAGGCGCATGCATGGGGAGGAAAAGAGAAAAAAAAAGAACGTTCTGGTTGCTGAGCCTCAAGTCTCCTCCTCTTCCTCAGTGACCGACCACCGGTCCAGGTAAAGACAGAGAAGGTGGTGGCTTCTACATGGAATCCCAATGGCTATTGGTGGCCTCTTGGCCAATGGGCGGGGACACAGCTGGTCTGGAATCCCAGGTGGCCCGTCCAGGTAGAAAGCTGCCTCCTCTAAGGCTTGGGAGGGCTGGATGGAGACTGGGGCCGTGGAGGCTGCTAAAGGGATGCCCGCTACTTCTCTGGGGCCCCTAGAGGAGCTGATTCCATCCTGGGCCTGTTCCCAAGAGACGATTTAAGGCCCAGGCTTTTGGCCTTCCTCCAAAATGTCTAACTGGTAAGTCCTTTTCTTTGGGGCGGGGGGGTTGGGGCTGGTTGGGGGTGTGGGGCAGAGGGGCTGGGCACACCGTCTGGATGCAGCCAACACTTGCTTTAAGTGAATACGTGAATGAAGGAAGGAAGTGCTAACACGTGGGTTTTGGAATCAGATGGACATGTGGGGTTTCTCAGCTCTGGCCAAGTGGCCCCATCCCTTTGAACCTTAGTTTTTCCATCTGTCAAATGGCTTCCTTAAGCCTATGCGTGCGAACGCCCAGATGGGCTTTTAGAAGTGGATGTGCTTTTTTAAATTGGTGCCAAGGGGCTCCCCTTCCAGAAACATCATCAGGGCCCAGAGAACTGTGTGAGCCTGAGACACTACAAACACCCCTACATGATAAGGGCAGACTCAGGCCACGGGAGAGGACCACTGAATTTGGGACTTCCCATCTGCTCTCACCAACCTTTATCCTTGCTTCCTTCCAGCACGTGGGGGAAGGTTCTTTGAGACAGGGAGGCTCATTACACCTGGAGGCTCAGATAATAAGCAGTCCCCAGAGGAACTGACATTTATGCCTGGGGCATCAGGGGCTGGTGAAATGCCCTAGGTTTGGGAGAACCTGCCAGTTCCGGGAGCCTGTGATAGGGGCTGACGGCCAGGTCCCACCCCCAGTTTAGCATCTCAGCAAGAGCCAGGTCCCGGCTTGCCTCGGCCCTGTACGCATAGAGCTTAGCCAGTGCTCGGAGAAACCGGGGCGCGAGCTAATGCAAACTTGTCCCGCATTCCGGGGCTGCCGCAGGTTGGGACGAGACAATGCGAGTGCCGAGTACGTGTCACACACAAAGCCTGCCCGGCCATCGCTGGAGCCTCTGACTATTGTCCTCAGTTGCCTGGTTACCCTGAGCTCTCCGTGGAGCCTCGTGCTAGCATTCTTTCCTGTTTGGGGGTGTGTGCTTGACTCTGGGAGTGGGGGGCAGACAGATGATGGAGTTACCCAGGATATGCTGGGTTGGAACACGGGGTCATGGAGCAAGGTCAGAAGACTGAGAATCCCTGGGTGTGGGGAGGACGCAGATGGCTGGTGCTTGGGGCCCAAAGAGAGACCTGGGTGCTGGGGGCATACCTCTGGGGACTGACTAGGGAGCCTAACTCTCTCCTCTGCCAGCTGGTGAAGTGGACCAGCTGGTGCCAGGGAGGAGCCCTGTGCCCGGAGTCACACACTTGGGCTCAGAGCCCTCATCTCCTCACTGTTCTCCAGACCCAAGGTGCTGCAATCGGCCTTTACTTCCTCCCCATCTCCGCCCCTCGTAGGAGTCCCCCTCCCCCTTTTTTCCTCCCCTTTGCCTTTTCTCCTGTCTGAGGACTTCTTGGGGTCCCTGTGGGAGGATTACATCTCCAGGTTCAGTCACTGCTGATGCCAAGACAGTGCCTGACTGCTCATCTTCACGTGGGAGAGAGAAACGGGGATGAGATGAAGCCCTTGGTGAGGGAGCCGAGTGGTCAGGGTTAGTCAAGACCTGGAAAGGGTTTCTAAAGCAGGTCTTCAAAGGGAGAACCGCTGGCGTCGGGAGGGTGCTTGCCCTGAGAAATGGGGGAGGGGAGAGGTCCCGGGAGGCCCCTCTGCCAGCCCTGGGATTCCCATGAGGGCTGTCTTTGGAGAAGGAAAAAAAAGGATCTCTGGGGTTTTCTAACTCAATGTCTCCTTCCAGCGTTGCTTTCCCTCTTCAAACTCACGCCCACCCTTGAGCTAACCAGGTATTTACAATATTCAGAATCCTATTCACTGACATGCAGCGCGCACAGCGCTATGGGTCAGTGGAGAGCGCTAAATGTTCCACTCGGGAGACAATAAAGTTCTTCAGACAGACGGGGAGAAGGAGAGGGAGAAGGCACGGCAGCTTCTCTGGGAAGCAAAAAGAGCAAAGGGATCTTTGCGGGAGAGGTGCGCTCCTGGCGGGTTCAGACTTTACGAGAGACCAGCTTGCTCCTCGGCGGCACAAAGGGCCTGAGAGAGATGGGGACATGGGGGCCGGACAGCTCAGGAGCCCGTCTGCTGCCTGTGTGAGGTGAGGGGCAGTGAGAGCCAGTCCCGGAGGGGTGTGGGGTTGCGTCCTCGCTGTCCTCAGCTGCCCTTTCTCCTCCTGGAGCCCAGGATGGAAGGGAGAGAAGGGACGGGGGCGGGGGCGGGTGGGGGAGGAGGAGCCACCTCCATGAATCGGCAGAGGGCTGTGCTGGGCTTGGCAGAGAACATTTGCAGCCTGGTCTCCAGTGCGGGGCGCTGGTACTGCCCTGCCCACCTGGGGACCCCAGCACCCCTGCCCCATTCTAATGATCCCAGGGAACAAAGCGATACTGACTGTGTCCTGGGGACAGGGGCACGTGGAATTTCAAGGCTGGGAGCTCACGTCTGGTCCCACCCTTTGGGCCCTGAGAGCCACATTAATTCTGCCATCAAGCTCTGGGGAGAGGCCTCGGCTTCCGGCTGGAGTGCTGACAACTTCTCTTTGCTCCTTCTGTGCCTTCTCAAATCATCACCACCACCACCCTCACCATCCTTCTCATTGCAGTTAACACACAGAGCTCACGGAGGCCAAATCCCGCTCTGAGACTATCACTTCATCCAAACCTCACGACAACAGGATGAGGGAAGTCCCGTTATTGTTTTATACGGGGGGTAACTGAGGCATGTAGGAACCCCCCCTCAAGGTCACACTGCAGGTAAGTGCTAGGATCCTGGCTGTAGAGTCTGTGCCCTGACGGCCAGCCCTGGCTGTGCTGTGTCATGCTAAGTAGCTTTAGCCGTGTCCGACTCTTTGCGACCGCATGGACTGTAGCTCACCAGGATCCTCTGTCTATGGATTTCTCCAGGCAAGGATACTGGAGTGGGTTACCATGCCCTCCTCCAGGGCATCTTCCTGATCCAGGAATTGAAACTGTATCTCTTGCATCTCCTACACTGGCAGGCAGATTCTTTACCACTGAGCAACCCAACTGTCTCTGAATAAAAGATGTGATTTAGGGACCAGGAGTGAAGCCCCTTCATTTTTCCTCCAGCCACAGTCTCCCTGACATAGAGCAGATGACGGTGGTTCTACACAAACACGGAAGCTCAGGGCTCGATGGACACAGTGGAGAAGCACTACTTTGCAGGCCTCTCCTCTCCTGTCCACGGATGGAGAGCTGGTGGCCCTGAAGCCATGTGGGCTGGCGCGAATGAGCACCGTGTGCCAGGACCCACGTCACCATCCGCCTTCGCTCTGTGACCGTGGGACCTGTCATCGCCCTAGTTTTTACAGACGAGGAGACTGAGGAACAGGGCAGAGCTGAGAAAGCAGGGTGGCCAGCCGTTAGGAGCTGTGCTCTGGACATGTTGTTCCCAGCTTCCAGCCCAGCCAGCGTGGGGATCCCCACAGGTGCACCCCTTATGGTGAGTGTCAAGGCCATGCGTGGGCCGGCTGCAAGCAGGGGTGCGGTCTCTCCTGCCACGAGGATGGGAGGCAAGGGAAGGGCTGCCAGGCGAGAAGAAAGAGGAGCAGATGTCTGGACAAACATGGCCACGTGTCAACAAAGCAGGCACTTGAGTTCAAGATGCTGAGAGACAAAGGTGGCTAGCTGGCAGGCTTGCCGGGGTCCCAGGGCGCCCTCTCTGCCTTGCGTGTTTCCCAGGGCCCACAAAGGCTGCAGCTGTGTCCCTGAGCTGCCACCTCCAGCTCCACCCCTGCAGCAGGCCAACGGGTGTGCTCCCAACCAACACCCTGCTTCTCTGAAGATGCCTCATCACAGGCAGGGCGCGCGCCAGCCCTCAGTGTGAGCTGCCCCCGCGCTGCACTGAACCCTCAAGGGAAGACAGGCTGGGTGGGGGCGGGCGGGCTGTGGCATGGCTCATAGAGGGAGCCCACGGTGACGGCGCCACAGCCCAGCGACCACGGACACAGCTGAATGAACCCTGGGTCACGTAGCCTCTGCCCCTCTCTGCTGCTGGGGAGAGAGGATGAGGACTCAGGACCCCCGTGCGCCAAGCCCCAAACCCGGAGAGGCCGCCTTGCTTCAAAAATAGCAGCTCTCTCCAAGTAGCTCTGCACCTGCACTTACACACAGCAGCACCTGCCTGGCCTGACCTGAAACCAGCACAAAACAGAAGCCCCAGGGACCAGTGGGAAGAAGTGGGCACAGAGGTGACCCCAGGGGTTCCCACTGGGCTGTCTGGTGGCCTCCTCACTGAGCACCACCCACCGGCTTCCCTCCACACTCTCCACACTGTCTTCCATGCTTGCCGTCTGACCTGCAATAGCCGGGACCCTGAACTGCCCCTTCCTCCAACACAAAACCCAGGATCTTCTCTTCCAAGGACATCATACAAATTAGCAGGGTTTCGGGGAGGAGGGGAGAGGAAACCCACATTGGTGGGGGGCGGGTAGGGGCACCCACATCTGTTAAAAGGCCTTGTTGCTTCTTTGGCAAAACAGCCCAGAAAGGAGAGGCCGGGTGGGAGGGACCCTGGTCTCACCTTCGCGTCCTGCTTGGTGAGAAAGTCGACGAAGCCGAAGCCTCTGTGCGTGCCGGTCCCGGTCACCTTCTTCGGCAAGCGGACGGTCTTCAGCTCCCCGAAGGTGCTGGAACAAAAACATGCGAGTTTCAGAACTGCCTGCACTGGAGCCGGGTTGGGGGCGGACATGAGGGTGGGCCAGGACCGATCCCCACTCGCTCATCCTTGCCAGCCAGAAGAGCGGGGTGCTTACAGACCGCACACGTGTGCACAGACAGGTGTGCACACACTCGGGTCAGTGCCGGCTCCCCGCTGGCCAGCATGTGCCCCGGCGGGGGCGAGTCGGTGGCCTCCTCCCTTCAGGCCTTGGTCATCACGCCGGTAGCAAGGGGACCCGGCTGTTGGAGACTTTTCCCTTCCTTTCTAATGGGTGGACACACCCATCCTCCCTTTGCCCCTGGGGAGTCGGAGGGCAGGGGTAAATGTTCAGTAAGTGGGGGGCGGGGATCCAGCCTCCTGCATACTTGACCGGCCAGGGCCTGCTCATGTGTGCGCACCGGGGGCCCCTGGACTCAGGGTCAGCACAGTCTCCTGACCTGAAATCGGCCCCACGGCCACACTGTGTACGCAGGATGAGTCCCTGATCCCAGACACGGGACCTGAAATGCTTCTTCAGCGCTTGGCGCTTGAATGACACACAGCCATGCCCTCTGAACACCACTTCTCCCACCTGCCTCTGGGTTTTGATATGTGCTAAGCAAAGTCAGGCCAAGTGCTGGAGGAGAAAATGGCTCGCTCCCCCGTCCCCTCCCAACAGGGATCAGACAGGTAAACATGGTCCCTGGCCATCCCCCCAGCCCCCGCCCCTCCTTTCTACTCCCTGCCCCCAAAGGATAAACCTTTGAGAAATTCCGGGACAAAAGGATGGGGCCTCCCTTGCTTTTACCCCGTCCCACTCCCCCCGCCCTCACCCCATCCTCAGGTCCATTTATCAAACATATACACAGAAGATTGCTGCCGATAAATATTTAATGTGTGCGGCATCTGAAGAGAGGTATTATTTTATTTGAAAATCTACACACACTTGCAGGTGCCGGGGCATATGCGCCTACCCACGATGGTCTAGGACGCCTCAGGGCCAGAGACCGATTGGGCGAAAAAAACACAGTAAAGGCTGTAAGCTCTTGTGAAATGATCTAAGCTAAATCCGAGGAGTTAACCCGCGGCCCTGCCAGCATGACCAGGCATCGGCCAGCCCAATTTCTGGAGGCAGGATGGTGTGTAAATGCGGCATTATGAGGCCTCAAAATGAATCTGCACGTCTCCCTGGCGCGCGCCCGGCCGCTTCGCTCCCCCTCCTGGCCTCTCTCTGAGCAGGGGGTGGGGGTGTTGCTGCTGGCGAGGAGGCCGTCCCGCAGGGAGGTGAGGGGCTGGGGGGCACCCTGTCAGTCTTCCCAACATCCCCACCCCCCCACCCCCAGTTGGGGCTCATGGCCGACTTGGAAGGGCCCAGAGGCTGGGC
>SJYQ01005134.1:430865-487561 GCA_006410935.1 Redunca redunca
AATTATGCCTGGGCCTCATAAACAAGTCCAGGCATGCAAATTTGTTTGCACACAAGGTCTGAATGTAGACACAACGTGTGTGTGTGTGTGGGGGGGTGGCGGGGGCAGGAATCCCCTCCTTTGAGGCTCTGTGACCGGACCTGCTGCAGTCCTGGATGGCAACTTTGCTTGGGGGGTGGGGAGTGGGGTGGTATTTTTGGTTCTGCTACTGAAAAGGATGAAACAGCCTCTCCTCCACTGAAGTGATGGGATGGGTTGGGGAGGGGAAAGAAGTGATGGGGAAACAGAGAGAGAGAGAGCCCTCCAGAGACGCCGAACCTGATGATTTTGTAGCTACTCTGATGCCTGGGTTTGGAGGCTTCATGCACAGGCTAACCTTCCGGCCTGCACACTGACACCAAGTGGAGGTCAGGCACGCCCTAGGGAGCCTCGGCCCTTCTGGTCCCAGGACACAAGTCCTTACTGCTCTCCTACTGGATCCACTGGAGGAACCAGGGTCCCAGCAGAAATGCTGAGTCACGTGGGGGAAGTCTGACATCTCTCCACCTGTGCTCAAGGCATTACTGAGGGGGCGGGGGGAGGGGGGCACCACAGAAATCAGCTGCCACCCAAGGGATCCAGAACTGGAACAACACTGTGGTCTGAACAAGAAAGAGATGAAGGGCTGGTTTTGTGATAAGAATAAACTGCAGGCTTCTTTCTGTTTCTTCCGGAGCCAGGGAAAAAAAAGGGCTAAATCTCTTGGTATTAGAAGCCTTTCCAGTATACCACTGCCACCAGCAATTCTCTAACACACATGGCATATCCATCCATTCCTACGGTCTTTCTCAGTGCCACGTGCCCTGCAGTGTGTTAAACATGGGCTGCACATGATCTCACAACAGCCTCATGATCTAGGCACTGCTGTGCCCATTTTATAGATGGAAAAAACTGAGGCTCAAATTATGTGATTTCTCCAAGGTCACCCTCTGAGTCATTACCTACAACAGCGGGTGAAGTGACCTGTTCAAGGTCCCACAGGTGGTCATGAGCCAGGCTGAACTCTAAGTGGGCAGTCTGTCCCTGAGCCTCTGCTCACTGGGCGTTTGTGTGGTCTGTCTTGTCTATCAATAACTGGCCAAAGGGCTCTCTGTGCAAGGTGCCAGGTGAGAGGTGAGGGTGGGCCAGACATCAACTTTGTTCTTAGGGACCCTGGGCTGGCAGGGAAGAGCTACAGGCAGGTGGTGAGCTTCCCCACCGCTGCCCAAGGGTCTAAAAAGAGGACTCTGGGATCAATCCCCTCCCCATCTCAACTGCTTAGTGTCCACAGCCTGGGGCTTCTGATCTCTGCTCACCGCTCTCCCTCTGTTCCCACATGCTGATGAAGAGTCCGTCTGTGAATTCACGGACCCACGGAGTAGTTCCCACCAGATAAGTGAATGTGGCAGGTTGGCAGCTGCTTCGCCTGGCGTCCCGTCTCATGTCTCCTCTCCTTACTGAGTTGCCATGATTCTAAGGGCCCCAGCTGAAGCAGGATAGAGGGAGAGAGGGGCTGAATGGACACCTAAAGACAAACCCATCCCTCCATCTAGAACAGGTGGGTTTCTGCAACCAAGGGAGGCTGGGCAACGTGACCCATCGCCCAAACCTCCTGCTTCTGGAATGTGTACAGAGCAAAGCCTTTAGCCGAGGCTGCCTCGTCCAATCCTCCGGCCTCATAAACTGCGAAACGGAGGCTAACCTGACCACTCTGGCTCTCCTCCTGCTCCCAAAGCCACCAAGCTTGGCCTAACCTCAGAACCCATGACCCTGCTCTTCCCATAACCCAGAACTCTCAGTGCTGCGCTGTTGCCACGATAGACCCTCTTGTCATCCAGTCTCAGCGTGAATGCCACCTTCTCAATGCGGCCTTCTGCGTTCCAGGCAGAACCCAGACTCTAGCGCTGCTCCTCTGCCGCACCAGCCGCTCTGTCGCCTCTAAGCACTGTCTGGAACGGCTTGTTTACCTGTCTTTCCCTTGCCGTTCAGAAAGAACCACAAGAGAGGAAAGAACACTCCAAGACGGCAGGGTCTAGTCTCTGTTGCGTCTGCGGAACCTTGATGGCTTGCTTACCTGTCCTTCCCTCGCCGTTCAGAAAGAACCACAAGAGAGGAAAGAACACTCCAAGACGGCAGGGTCTAGTCTCTGTTGCGTCTGCGGAACCTTGATGGCTTGCTTACCTGTCCTTCCCTCGCCGTTCAGAAAGAACCACAAGAGAGGAAAGAACACTCCAAGACGGCAGGGTCTAGTCTCTGTTGCGTCTGCGGAACCTTGATGGCTTGCTTACCTGTCCTTCCCTCGCCGTTCAGAAAGAACCACAAGAGAGGAAAGAACACTCCAAGACGGCAGGGTCTAGTCTCTGTTGCGTCTGCGGAACCTTGATGGCTTGCTTACCTGTCCTTCCCTCGCCGTTCAGAAAGAACCACAAGAGAGGAAAGAACACTCCAAGACGGCAGGGTCTAGTCTCTGTTGCGTCTGCGGAACCTTGATGGCTTGCTTACCTGTCCTTCCCTCGCCGTTCAGAAAGAACCACAAGAGAGGAAAGAACACTCCAAGACGGCAGGGTCTAGTCTCTGTTGCGTCTGCGGAACCTTGATGGCTTGCTTACCTGTCCTTCCCTCGCCGTTCAGAAAGAACCACAAGAGAGGAAAGAACACTCCAAGACGGCAGGGTCTAGTCTCTGTTGCGTCTGCGGAACCTTGATGGCTTGCTTACCTGTCCTTCCCTCGCCGTTCAGAAAGAACCACAAGAGAGGAAAGAACACTCCAAGACAGCAGGGTCTAGTCTCTGTTGCGTCTGCGGAACCTTGATGGCTTGTTTACCTGTCTTTCCCTTGCCGTTCAGAAGGAACCACAAGAGATGAAAGAACACTCCAAGACGGCAGGGTCTAGTCTCTGTTGCGTCTGCGGAACCTTGGCCTGCGCCTAGCCCACAGAAAACACCCTGTAAACATTCACAAAAACACTTGACATTGACCGAGTCCTCGGTGAGCGCCAGGTGCCCCTCCTTCGCTCTGATCATCTCACACGAGGCGTATGCTATTGCAACAGACACCAGCGTGTCTGGGGCCAGGCCAGGCCACGCAGTCCTTCTGTCCTCAGGACACTCTCATGTTCCGCAACCACATGGTATGACAGGGAGTGTTTGGCCCCTGGAGGTCCACACTCCTTCCAAAGTACCCACAGGGATTCCTTCAACTGCAGGGAGTAACAGCGGCAAAACAGGGGTGGGGGGAAGCGGGGGCAGGATTACTCACCAAGGGACCAGAGCCCAGACAATGGGGTTCAGAATTCTGCCCTGTTGGGTCGGAGAGCAACGACATCATTCCCTCCAGACAACCCTGGCCAAGCTGCAGCCAGGAGCAGGGGGTCTCAGTGCGAGGCTCCACCTGCAGTGACTGCTCCCCCAAAAGGTTATAAAGGTGTGTGTTGACCCCCAATCGGGCCTCTACTCTGTCATGGGGGGTGGTGGTGGGGAGGGAGCAGGCAATGGGTTTGGGAGTCAGTTCGTGGAGGCATATTTAAGCTCAGAGTTGTTCCTCCTTCTTTTGTTCTCGCTCGCTTTTTAAAGAGTGCCTTTTAGAGTGAACTTTTCCAATTACTCACCACTCATCACGGTGAGAGCTGGATGTAGAAAGGTTACCTTATCACCATCGGCGCACTAGTCCTTTCATTCTTGCCTCTTGGAGGCTGAAGAATGGCCTGGTTTCCAAGAAAGGGAGAAAGGAGGTGTGGAGGATAGCGCTTAGCTTTTCTCAATAGCCTTTCACAGGGTCCTCTGCAGGCAGGCGTGACCCTCTCGGGGATGAGCAGTTAAATGGTATCTCTGAATCAGATTCAGGGCCTGCGTTCCAGGCAGAGCCCAGACTCTCCAGAGAGGTTCTGGTGGAAGGCCCTGGCCCAGCTCTGCCCTCGCTGCTTGTGTGACCCTGGCTGAGTCGTTTCCAGGCTGGACTGATAATCAGGGGAGAGAGAGAGAGAAAGGGAGGAAGGTGTATAAGAACATCTTGAGATGTGCCAGGGCCAGGACAATGTAAGGGACAGAATGCTGGCCCTCGAGTCAAAAATTTCTGGGGCCAGACAGACGACAGGAGGGGGCCAAGGGCTGGGGCAAACTGACAAAGTTCCAACTCTGGGCCATTCTTGGACCAGTAGCATCAGTGTCACCTGGAAGCCTTGTCAGAAAGCTTCAGCCCTCTCCTCTCTTTCTGAAATCGGAAACTCTGGGGGAGATCCGGCAGTCCAGGTGGTAACAAGCCCTCCAGGTGAGGGTGCGCCTGCCCATGTTGAGGACCACTGCTCCATCAGAGTGGGCAGGGACCCCTCGGCCCCATCCTGAACAGCCAGCTAGATCTTTTTTCTAAAGAGGTCTGCAGTCCAGACTCTTTGAAGAAATAGAGTTTTCAAATACTGGTAACAAAGTCGAAACATTTTCAGTGCTGAGTTGCCAAAGATACCCGACTGCCCTGCCCGTTTTTAGTATCCCCACATGTAGGTTCTATTCTGATTCGATCCTAAGTGATCAGAAGGGCTGGTCTACTTCCCAAGTGATTGAATTTCCTCCACTCTTTATTACCCCAGATTGGGCCCCTGTCCTACTGTTCCTGGCCCCCTTGGGCTCCCTGAGGATGAGAGGGTTTTCCCATTGCATTTGCCACGCAGCACCTAACCAGGCATGGACATCTTCGTGGGTAGCACACATGCAGCCAATGAACTGCCCCTGACCATTCTCAGGACACAGCCCCAGAATGAACACTGTTAGATCGGCTTCAGGCAGAAAATGCCATTAAAAAAAGACTTTTGAAATAACAGGTAACTTTTTAAAAAAACATTTTTCAAATTTGTCCTGAAAGATGTTTATAGGTATTTTGTGTAAGAAGACTTCTGAAATTAAATACACGTAGGAGAGATCTGGCTAAACAGAACTCAGCAAGCTTCTTGGCTGCAGACCTTGTCAGTGCCTTTAAGATATCTCAAGCAGGGAGGATTTATCTAGAAGAGCAAGAGAGAAAAGAGCGTTTCTCAAGCTCATCCAGCCATTGAATCTCTCCTCCCTTCAAATGAGCATTTCCCAAGACACTGGTATTCCATGGAACACAGTTGGGAAGTCCAATTTGGAAGAGAAAGAGAAGTAAGACAGTCACACACGTCCAGGTGAAAGGTCTTTGTCTTGAACACTTGGGTGAAACCTCGAATTCACCTGGGGCTATGCAAAGTCGGGGAATGCTCAGAATGCGTCTAGTTTTGACCACTAAGGGGCCAAGTCACAGCACCACTGAAAGAATCTAAGTCTGGAGTCAGACGTGGCTTCAGATTCCAGCCCTGCACCTGACATCAGCTTTCTGAGGCTCAGTTTCCTTATCTGTAAAATGGGAATAATTAGCCCACCATACAGGGGCTGCTGACACCATGGTTCCCACAAGTAAGGAAGAAAGGGAAGCTGTCTTATCAGCAACACCCTTGTCTTCCACACAGATCTGTACTGGGGCCAAGAGAGTGACCCTTCCCAAGCTCTTATGATGTGCCAGGTCAAAGCTGAGAAGGAGTAGGCGGGGCAGGTCAGGGCCCCTCCCGAGGGGAACCCGGCTGTTTCCTGCAAGGAGAAGAGGTTAAGAGGCCAGATGTGGCTTGTGATTCTTGGAGCCCTGAAAAAAGCAGCAGTGCTCCATCTTCTCCACATGTCCTACCGGTGTTACAAGATAATCAGAAGAACTGTCCCCAAGGAGGCAGACCCAGGCTCCTCCGTCTTCCTCGGGCCGAGCGAGCCCACTGGGACAGTGCGTGTCCCCTCTTCCTCTCAGAAGGAGAGCTCCTAGACAGGCCTGCCGGCTTGGGGCGTGCACTCTGGTGGGTTCCACGCCTCTGCCGGGCTGAGCTGATGGAATATGTGGCAGACGCTCTCCCCACCACCTTTCTCCCCCTCTGGTCTTCAGCTGCCTCAAGTACAGCTAATCCCATTACAAGAAAATAAAGTGGATAATTCAGGCTAATGAAATCGTTACAAGAATGTGGGCAGCCAGAGCTGGACATTCAGAACCAATTTAACACCCTTTGGTGTTAGTCTCAGTACAGAAGATATTCGAGAGGGGGGAAAAAAATTAGAAAGAAAGAAAAAAAAAAACCTTCCTCTAAAACCTAGCCTCTTTCTGGTGGGCTTACATCTGATTAAAGAATTAATCTGCTGCGTATCTGACTTCCTGCAATAGTCTCTGTGGTGCCCGATATTTCCACGGTAACTGCAGAAAATAGGAAATGAGGGTGAGAGCATCCAGGAAGTCTGAAGTAGGGGTTAAACGTGAGTACAACCTGATGCCTTTTCATACCTGGTGACTCTGCCCATCGCTGCTGCTGCTCGCTCAGAGAAGGACCACTCCCAGGCCCCCCCTCACGACCAGACTCTGAGCCCTCTCATACTGGATTAGAATTGTATCCTCCTGGGGTGTCTATGAGGCAGGAAAGGGTACGGTTAGTTCCCATGCTAAACAGGGCAGGCAGCTAGACCCCCTATCCAGGGTGGGCATGGTATGCTGGGCAGAGAGATACCCCTTTGCCCTTTGGCCCACAGCCCTCATGATGCCGGCAGCCAGGTCACGGCCAGACCTCCTGAGCAGGCTGAATAAAGGAGGGACACTCCACTTCTCAGCCCCTGGCATCTCCACTCAGTGCCCGCCCCCTCCTCTGCCACATCCATAGACACACAGAAGGGCCCCTTCAAGGTCATTTCTTCTGGATCCGTCTTAACACTCAGAACCCTAGGGAGGAATGCATGTCATGAAGCCAGATGACCTCCGGTTGATTGCCATCAGGCCCATACCACTCTCCCAAATTAACATGGCCTGTTCTGACACCTCAAGCTAAGGGCATAGGTCTCCCAGTGATCCACAAGGTCCTAACTGGGGACTGAGGACGGTGGGTGAACGAAGACAAGGAGGATGTGCAGGAAAAAAAAAAACAAAACCAGATTTTACAAATACAGGGAGAACTTCCGTTGAGCTTGTAAGGTTTTGAAGGGATCACTGGGGGGATTAGAAACTCTCCACTGATGGTCCCCCCACTGTAGTGCCAACCAGCAGCCCACAGCTGCCAACAGCACCTCCGACTTCCTGATGCATCCCGGGAAGACTGAACGTGGGCCACAGAGCGACTCAGGGCTCCTGGGCGCACCAGTGAGCATGCCTGTCTCACGGCTGCTGGCCCGGGCCTTCTCATCGCTCTGGAGAAGCACAAGGTGGCAACTTGGCATCCAGACCAGCCTCTAGTGTCCCGACAGCAGCTCTAGGAAAAGGGGCGGGAAGGCGATAGCATCCTGCACAGGTTCAGGCATCAGAGCTCCGATGGGATGCGAGTCAACGCCACCACTTAGGGGTCGAGGACAGAGGCGCAGGGAGCAGGCGGCTCAGAGCATGGCAAGTCGCACACTACCCGCGCCACGCAGCTCCCGCGTCCTGCAGGAGATGCTGCTGCGCGTTCGTGCAGACTCCAGAAGGAAGCAGAGTCCCACTGGCAAAGGAGAATGACGCCAGGAAGCCCACGCACTGAGCTTCCGCTGTCACCCGTGGGAGGGCCCTTGACCCTGCCCCCCCCAATGAAAGCCTGTTTGCTTTCACTTTGCAAACTCGTTGATCTAATTTCTGGTCCCAGAGCAGCTGAGAAGGGCCAAGAGGTTAATCAAAGACCTCAAGAAGTGAGGGCTGACCAGGGGTACACATGCTTCCTCTGTGAAGGGCCAGACAGTCTACAGTTCTGCCTTTACAACTTCTCGGCTCTGCCACTGCAGTGTGTCAACGAACAGCTCTGTGCCAGTGAGACTTTATTAACAAAGGGAGGGGGCTGTGCTAAGCTGCTTCAGTGTCTGACTCTTTGTGACCCCGTGGACTATAGCCTGCCAGGCTCCTCCATGGGATTCTCCAGGCAAGAACACTGGAAAGGGTTGCCATGCCCTCCTCCAGGGGACCTTTCTGACCCAGGGATTGAACCCGCGTGTCTTGCATTGGCAGGCAGGCTCTTTACCACTAGCCCCACCTGGGAAGCCTCAGGGGGCTGGCATGTGAGCCTTAGTTTGCTGATCCCTGTGTGAATCCAAAAAAACCAAAACATAGTATTAAAATAACTGGCCAAGCACAGTAGCCCGGGGCCATCAGGTGCAGCGGCAAATGGCAGATGTATCTACACAGCCCTGACACGCCTTCTGTAATGTGTCCTGGGCTCAGGGACTTGGAGATCAACATAAGCCTGGTTGTTGCCCCACAAAATGGCGAGCAGGATAGGCTGCCAGGTGGAGGATCCTGAAGGCTTCCCACCCGGCCCGCTGACATACACCAGCTTTGCCTCTGCCATCACCCGAGGCACGCCTCTTCCTGGATGTCACTGACTTCCATCCTTCTGTGTATCTTGCTCTCTCTTTGCTTAAGGTCCTTCTTCCCTACTGGACTACTGTGTGGCCAGGGCCCAGGATGGGGCTAATGGTGCCTGATGTGCAGCAGAACAAACCATGTGTGGTCCCTCTTATGATCCAGGTCCTTGATGCCAGAAACAGGAAAAACAGCTCAGGGAGGTCAACGGGTGCCTGAGGCCTTATAGGAAGCTCTTATCCAGGGGTCCCCAGTCTCTGGGCTGTGGACCCCTACCTCCTGTCAGATCGGCGATGGCATTGGATTAGAAATAAAGTACACAATAAAAGCAATTTGCTTGATTCATTCTGAAACCCCCACTCCCCCACCTCCAGTCCAGGGAAAAACCGTCTTCCACGAAATTGGTCCCTGGTGCCAAAAAGAGTGGGGATTGTTGCTCTCATTCACTGCTGGGAGCGAGGTTCATGGAGGCTGAGCTCCCAGAGTGTACGTGACCCCGAGGGGCCGTCTGTCTGAACCCACAGGGCGATGTCAAGGGCTGTCTGACCGTGGAGTTCCCTGACTTCTTCCTCTCCTGTCCTGCGTCCCCAGGCCACCGCAGTAACCCACTTCTGTTCCTGCAACCCCCCCTCAGGTTCTCGCTGGAGCCTGCCAGCCACGGGGAAGCCATCAGGCGAGTGATGGGAGGGAGCAGAAAAAGAGGCTAAGGAGATGCTGACAGATACGGAAAGCAGCTCCTGAAGAGCTCGGCATCCTAGAAACTTCTGACACCTGCAGTTAGAAGGAACGCTCCAGGACCCCCACAGCGTCAGGAAGCTCTCCATCCCCTTAGCAAGCGTCCTGAGCATCCATCGAGCCCTGCTCATGGCTGGGAAGAGGCAGACAGTGTGGTCGCCGGGTCTGCCGGGCAGGCCCCCAGACTGACAACTCACACCCAGGAGGGACCCCCTTCTCTGGTCCAGAGGGCTCAGACTGGATTGTGTCTCAGATAACCGAGCAGCCTCAATATCTGAGCTTTCCAAGAAAAGCCGGCAGGTTGTCACTGGGGGAAGAGCTGACACACTGTTGCAGATGATGCGGGAGGAAAATCCAGTGTGGGCCCTTGATGGAAGGCCTGGGAGGCCCTTCCACGGGCTGGGAGGAGACAGGGAGTGGACGGTCCCCCGCTGGCACCGAGCAGGAGCGGGATGCTCACCCTGACTGACTGGGACAAACAGGATTTTTAAAGGCCTGGGAAAGAAAACGACAATAAAACAAACCAAGCTCGGGCTCGCTGGCAAGTTTTCAGAGGCGGGGAAAGGTAGAAATGGATTGGTAAGAGGGAGCCATTTGTTTGGGGCTGAATAAACCAGCGCAGAGCTCGGTTCAACTACAGGAGGGAAGAGGAAGTTTAGGAGCTGAGAGTCCAAGTGGGAGCCGAGAGCTGGAGGGGTCTGGAGTCAGGGACGGAGAGAAATGGCCTCTGGAGAGCCGGTTCCAGTGGCTCGGGGGGTTGGAGAGGGAGAGAGTCTGGACGTGAGGGCCACCATGGGTCCTGCCGTGGGGTGTATCTTGGTGTGTACAGGTGTCTCGGGTTGAGGTGGGGAGGTCTTTCCGTGATAAGAAACCCAAGTAGGGCCAGACAGGATTCGGGCTGTAAGAAAATCGACGAGCCCCAGGGAGAGGTGAAGAGGAAGGGAAGAAGAGTCAGTCGTCAGTAGGGAGAGGTCCTCTCTGCAACAAACACTGTTTATCTACCCAGCGAGTTAAAGAGCGTCCTTTGCAAAGTTCGAGAGGAGGGAAGAGTAAATTATCCTGTCTCCGGCAAAGTACAAAGCCCTGGACGTGCTTTATCTCCCGGCTGCCTCTCGGCACGTGGGGTGTGGATCTTGGCTGCATCTCCCGTCCCCCCTGGCTGCCCCCCACTGCCCCCGTTTCATTTGGAAGACAGAAAGTGTGGCTGCAGCTTCTTCAGAAGCAGCAGACCTGGGGCGACACGCACCTTGGGGTGGGTGTGGGGAATTACTGGGAGAGAGAAACAATCAAAGGTTTTCACGCCCTCGTGGGGCAAGATGGGAGAGAAAAGAAAACCAGGCTTGATTTCTCTGGCTCCATTCAAGCCACCCCCCACCCCCAGTGAAACAAATTCTAAACAGATCAGATGTCTTATTTCCCAACCCCTGGTGGGGAGCTGTTCCTCCAAAGACAAGGATGAGTTCGCACCCCATGTTTGGGGTGGCCCCCATTCAAACCAGGGCTTCCCAGGTGGCTCAGTGGTAAAGAACTTGCCTGCCAATACAGGAGACATAAGTGATGAGGATTCAATCCCTGGGTCAGGAAGATCCCCTGGCGGAGGAAATGGCAACCCACTCCAGTATTCTTGTCTGGGAAATCCCACGGACAGAGGAGCCTGGCCGGCTACAGTCCGTGATGGGGTCACAGAGAATCAGACACGACTGAGTGACTGAACAATAACCACTCAGTGTGGGAGAGATCAGAGGTCGGGAGGCACAGGTGGTGTGACAAGGGATACAGGGGCTCATGATGCAAGCTTGGGGGTCAGGCTGCCTCCTCCACTCTCTGCCTTGGCTTGCGAGTCTGTAAAAATGGGGATAACAACCTCCCACACTCAACAGAGCTGTGGTGGGGCTTAAAGGAGACATGATGTCTAAAGCATTTCACACAGAGCTGCGCCCTTAGTGCATGCTAAGAGCCCAAGGGACAAATGAAGGGGAGGATGACAGAGTCAACGCAGGGGGCCAGGTGGGGCAGGTAAGGGTGCTCCTCCCTGGCAAGCTCTGACTTTCTGAGCCAATGCAGGGCAGTCCTGGGCCAGGACTGCAACCCACCTGACAGATGAGGAAGAGGGGGAAGGCTCCCTTCTATAGGCCAAGTGGCTGAGATGGGACTGGTACCCACAGACTGATGACGCTCAGCATCCACAGACTGATGCTCTGTTCACCGGACTGGCTGCCCCAGGCCCAGGGATGCTAAAGTTCATCCTCTCCAAAGCGAAACAGGGTAGCTGGACACAGACCCTGGGATTCTGCAGCGGGGTGTGTGTGTGTGGAGCAGCTCTGCCAGCGTGTGTGTGTGTATATGTGTGTGTGTGTGTGTGTGGAGCAGCTCTGCCAGTGATCATTACACTGTGTTCTGGGGACACTCACTGATGGCATATGGGGTGGACTGGGGGGTGGGGTGGACGGTCAGTTACTGCAGCAGAGGCATCACCTGCTCTCCAGTATCCATGTCTATTCTGACGAGGAAAAAGCGACTGGTTCTTTTAAACCAGGAGTTGGCAATCTATGGCCCACAGGCCAAATCTGGCCTATTACCTCTCTGGGTTGGTAAGGTTTCAATGGAGCACAGCTCTGCCTGTCTGCTTACAGTCTGTTTAGGCCTGCTGGCGAGTCAGACGGAGCTGAGTATCTGATGGAGACCACACAGCCCACGAGGCCGAACATATGTATTCTCTGGCTCAGGGTTCTCCAGAGAAACAAAACCGATAGGTTATCTATCTATCTATCTATCTTGTGTTGGCCAAAAAGTTTATCTGGGTTTTTCCACAACATCGTAGGGGAAACGTGAATACAGTTTTTGGCCAATCCAATACATACAGAGAAAGACATTTACTAAGGCAGACTGGCCCCCACAGTCTGCCACCTGCAAGCTGGGGGCCCAAGAAAGCTAGCCCTGGTCCAAGTCCAAGGTCAGAGAACCAGGGGAGCAATGGTGTTTAAATTCCAGGTCAAAGGGTCAGGAACCAGGGGCCTCTGGCGAGAGTCTGGTCTGAGTACCAAGGCCTGAGAACAAGTAGCAGCAATGTTTGGGGGCAGAAGAGCAGAGTCCCGCTTCCAGCACTAGTTTGTTCTATCTGGGCTCTGGCGGAAGGCCATGGATTGGGACCCCCCGCCTCCCCACTGGTGAGGTTCCTGCCCTTTACTCAGTTCACCAAGTCAAATGCTCACCCCTGCCAGAAAGGCCCTCACAGACAGAAATGATGCTTTACCAGCTTTCTGGGCACCTGGTGGCCCTGTCAAGTTGATGCTTAAAATTAACCATCACAGGCTCTTTACGCAAGTTTGACAATCCCAGTTCCAGACCAATCTCACCCTGTGGCCCAATCCCACTCCCCTCGGTCATCACACCGTCACTGCCCGCCCTCACCCCAGCTCAGAACCTTCCCCCTGCACAGCTGTGTCCTCCTCACATCACCTTGAAAACCAGGTGTCGTTACCTCCTGGCTCCTTCCTGGGCTGCTTGTTTTCCCTGATCAGGTATTTATAAAGCAGACCTCGTTATCCTGTGGTTTGTAGATATAACAGCACTTTTTTTCAAAACAAATCAAACATTTGCGGTACCCCTGTATTGAGCAAGTCTACTGGTACCATTTTTTCCCAGCAGAATCTGGTTACTCTGTGTCTGCATCACATTCTAGTAGTTCTTGAAACATTTCAAACTTTTGCATCACTGTTATGCTGGTTGTGGTGGTCCCTGACCAGTGATCTTGGATGTGATCACTGTAATCATTTTGGTATTTTTAAGCAATCAGGAACTATTTATTTATTTATTTATGCCATGCCAAGTGGCTTGTGGGATCTTAGTTCCCCAATCAAGAACTGAACCTGCCCCCTCAGCAGTGAAAACACCAAGTCATAACCCTTGGACTGCCAGGGACTTCTCAGGAAGGCACTTTTCAATTAAGGTAAGTACATTATTGTTTTAGACACAATGTGTTCCACACTTCATGGATTTTCTTAATAGCAGAGTGAACACATAACTTTTACGTGTGCTGGGAAACCAAAGAGAATGTGTGTGTGCCTCGCTTTATTGTGAATCTCCTGATTGATGTGGTCTGGATCTGACCCACAGTATCTCAGAGGTCTGCCTGTATGATCAGGGGGCACTATCAGAGGCCGTGAGAAAATTCATGTCGGCTGGTAATTAGGGAGGTTTGCAGAAAGTATCATTAGGCCTCCCCTCATCGCCCTCCCAAGGCGACATCCACTGGAGGAGACCCTAATAGGGGATGGTTTCCCGGGAGCCTGCCATTGCAGATGGCTGGGCCTGGAGACACTCCAGCAGCCCCCAACTCAGCTTTTCTAGGACTACGAGAAGAGAATATATCCGCCTGAACACTCTGTCCTTGGAGGAGAGGACGCTGTGCTCAGAAGAACAGGGCACTCCCCTCTCCCTTCTCCCCACTCCCCTTCGGGGGTGCAAGGTTAGAAAACTGCTCCCAAACCAGACTTAGCCAAGATAGTCAATTAAGTGGAAGACAACACAAAAGAAGACAAAACCAAAAAACAGGTGCCAGGGAGCTAAAAAAAGAAAACAAAACCCAGCAGGGAGACGGCAGGACACGGGAGGGCATGAGCTCACAGCACTGTTTCTTACAAGCCACCAGCTACAGCGGCTGCCCGTGGGGAGCAGCGCAAGGGACCAGACTCTGTCGCACACTCCCTCCGCAGTGCGGGCGTGTGGCTGCAGCTGTGGCGCCGGTCCCCCAAGGACTCCGACTCCCCCTTCCTGCCAGTGCCCCACTCCGGTGGCCCCCACTCTGCTCTCGGTGCCTGCTCAATCCCAAGTGCAGGGCAGCCCTGGCCCTGGGGGGCAGTCCAGCTGGCAGAGTGCAGGCTCTCAGGCGGACTGTTCTGGAAAGGCCTCTGTGCCCATCTCAGGAGTCTCTGTGGGATCAGGTCCTCGTGACACAGTAGTGGCCTCGGCCGCCCCCGGGTATGACTGCTCCTTCCTGACCTCCCCTCGGTGCTCCCGGGTCACCTGCCGATCTCTCTATTCCTGCATCCTTTCTCCAAGCTTCTGGTGTGGGGAGAACCAAATGAAGATATCTGTGGCTGTGTGTTTAGTCGCTTAGTCGTGTCCGACTCTTTGCCGCCCCATGGCCCTCATCAAATGTCGCTTGGTCGGACTTCCCTGGAGGCCCAGTGGTTAAGAATCTGCCTGCCAATGCAGTGGACATGGGTCCCATCCCTGGTTCAGGAAGATCCCACATGAAACAGGCAATGGAGCCCATGTGCCCTGACTAGTGAGTCCACGCACCCTAGACCCGTGCTCTGCAACGAGAAGCCCGAGCGCTGCAACTAGAGAGGGCGTGCCTGCTCAGTCGCTTCAGCCGTGTCGGCCTCTTTGCGACCCTGTGGACTGTAGCCCACCAGGCTCCTCTATTCATGGGGATTCTTCAGGCAAGGATCCTGGAGTGGGTTGTCATTTCCTCCTCCAGGGGTGTCTTCCTGACCCAGGGATGGAACCCATACCTCTTCTGTCTCCTGCACTGACTGGCAGGTTCTTTACCACTAGTGCCACCTGGGAAGCCCAGAGAGTAGCTCGCTGCAACTAGAGAAAGCCTGCATGCAGCGACAAAGACCCAGCATAGCACCCCCCTCAAACAATAATCATCAATAAATAAAAAGTAAAAAAATTTTTTTCACTTATTCTGTAATGCCCTTTAGTTTTTGGCCTGCCAACTTAAGCACCTACATCACCTCCCAAATGCCCATCCCCCCAATCTGCTTTGTTCCACAGGCAAGCTTTGCCCTAACTGGGGCATTGCTCTAAAGGGTGTGTGGACACAGGAGGGAGCTTTGGAACACTTATTGTCTTGGATTCCCCGCCTGGCCCTGAAAATGGCTTTTCTCCACCAAGTTTCTCGGCAGCCATGGCTGCAGAAGGAAGCGACAGAACCAGAGGCAGGCACAGTTGCCGCGATACGGCTGCTGGGGTCATTCAGCCTGAGCACTGGCTCCTGTGGAATGATTTAACGATCTGTCATGGGAATGGAGGAAGGAGGACAAGGGTCGTGTGGCCCGATGTCCCCACCCCCCCAAAATAATCGAAGCACCCGCAGCTAGAGAACGTTCCCGACTGGAGAGGTGGGAGGCTGAGAACATTTCTTCCCAGGACCCAGGTGGGCATGCCTTCCCTATCTACCTTTGCAGCAGAGAAACGAGTGAATTAGGAAAAGCTGTAGGGACATCCACTCCCAACTGTGCCTTTCTCTGGCTGTCAGCTACATTCCTTTTATATCCAGAGCCTCAAGGGTCTTTATTTAAAGCTGTGCATGCATATCTCACTCTTTGCGACCCCATGGACTACAGCCCACCAGGCTCCTCTGTCCAAGGGATTTCCAAGACAAGAATACTGGAGTGGGTTGCCATTTCCCCCTCCAGGGGATCTTCCCGATTCAGGGATCGAACCCATGTCTCTTGCATTGGCAGGTGGATTCCTTACCACTGTGCCACCTGGGAAGCTTTCGTTAAAGCCACTGCCTGTCAAAGCTTTTGAGTGGCTTCCTCCCTCCTTCGGGGGCCCATGAATGGAGGAGGACGAAGCTGGGGACAGGAGAGGACAGGATGGTCAGGATGCTGGGTGGCAGTGTGGACAGAGGGTGTGGACAAGAAACGGAGCCACGTTTGTGGCACTGTGACCTCCCGTTTCCCTGACTTGAGTGGAGCTTGCTTCTAGGAGCTGGAGAAACCCTTCATTCTACAAAGCACCGTTGTTCCTTACACCACTGACTCTGGAAATAACACTAACTCTGGGGGTGGTGAATGGCTCTTGTAGGTGACCAATCCATCCAGATGGAAGCCAACCCTGCCCACACAGGTGATGCAGACACCCTCCACCCGAGGGTGTGTCCAGGACCACACCCGGCGGCCAGCACCCCAGCTGCTAAGGCTCTCATAACTGCAACTCCTGCCGTGAAACTGCCAGGCCCCATCAGCGGGCAGGGGTCCTGGGAAGTCCAGCCTGGAGCTGTCTGGGGATGTGCTGGGGGAGGAAGCTCTGAAACTGGGGTGCCAGACACAGAATGGTGCTAATACAGGAGGAGATGCAGTGTTGGGGCGGGGGGGGCGGTCTCCTGGCCTGAGGTGAAAAGAAGGAAAGCCTCTGGACTTCCCTGGTGGTCCAGTGGCTAGGGGCCTGGGCTCAAAGCATGGCCAGGGAGCTTGATCCTCCATGGTGTAACTGAGAGTCCGCATGCTACAACGAAAGATCCCCCATGCTGCAACTAGGACCCAGTGCAGCCAAATAAATATTTAAAAAAAGAAAAAGAAACTCTTCACTCCCCTTGGAAGGGACAGACTAACAGGCTGCCTGGTTCACCATGTTTTAACAGGTTGTTCAGTGACATCGGCAACCTGGCCTGTGGGACTCTGGGCCGGTGGACACGGCACTGACCCATGTGTGACCTGGCCTCCAGGCCAGGCCGCCAGCACAGGGGTTCACAGAAGGGCTCTGCAGACTGTAAAGCCTCATCCCAATTGGGTATCACTCTGTGTTCCAGTATTACACTTCTGCCTCAGAGATAAAGGACCAGGACCAGCACATTTTATTTTAAATAAGGTCATACTAAAAAAGAGTTGTAAGACAAAGCCTGTTTGGTACCAGGAAGGATGCGAGAAGGCACTGGAGTTGAGGTGAATTTAAAATGAGAGCCCTAGGCAGAGGGATAAGAGAAGGCTTGGAGAGTTTTGGGGAGGGGAGCTAGACTAAGACCACAGACGGCTTCAAGGAGTGACTTGGGGGTACCCTAGCCCTCAGGACTTTCAACTGTCCCCATGCCACCTGTTCTCTAAGACATATGCTTCATTACCATGTGAAAACAGCTTCTGCATGATCCCTGCAGACACCCCGTCTCTCCCACTGGAGAAATTCTGTAACCGCCACTGCTTCCAGACACTAAAATTCCAACATCTAGCACTAAAGGTTAGGGATGCTGTTAAATGCCCCACAATACGTAGGACAGCTTCTACCCCAGAAAATTATCCTGCCCTAAAAGAGCTAAAATCCTGGTCCAGAGGCCGTGAGACCCCTGAACACACCCAGCACCCAGATCTTGGTATCTAAATACCACCACCCACTGAAAAGAACTAGGGCTCCTTGGAGACATGGCTGGTTCCAAGACTGGAGCTGAAAAAGTACAAGATGAATCTGCAATGTCTTGTTATGCCAGAAGATAAGGAAGTACTCAAAGAGGGGGAAAAAAAAGAGATATGTCCAAAGGATACACCCCAGCCTGAAGGAGTTTCCACTGGCCAAACTGGGGACAATTTCAATAACATAAAAAATAATGATGATCATGGGTTATGATTCACTGAATAATTCTTGAGCCTACACTGATAAAAATTTAAAAAATAAATATGGGCGGGGCGGGGTAGGGGAGAGGGCAGAGAGGCTCTTCCCAGGAGACTAGCAACCAATAAACATGGGCAATGAATGAATTACAAAGTCATCACTTGTTAGCCAGCACAGCAAGGAATAATTCAGGCACCATCAGTGGATGCTGACCGCAGTATGGCGAGCCCAGACACAGGGTATTTGCAGAGCCCCAAAGCACCTCCCGGGATGAGATATTTACTATTAATATTGATAACTGCAAAGGGAACAATAATAGGTTGGCAGTGGAGACACTTGGCAGAAACTACTCTAACCAAGTGATCAAAGATAACATCACCTGGTGTCCAGTGGCTAAGAACCTGCCTTCTAATGCAGAGAGTCTGGGAACTAAGACTCCACACGCCATGGGGCAACCGAGCCCTTGTGGTGCAACCAGACAGATGCCTGGGCGCTGCAACCACTGAGCCCTTGAATCCAAAAGCTTTCGAGCCACAACTAAGATCCTGTGCAACCGATTAATTAAAAGGAAAGAGAACATCATTAGCAGTGGGACAAAGCGGAGGTGCCTCCTGACACCGGGCACCTCAGAGGATGCCATTTCCGAGGTTATCGCCACCAAAGAGCCTCGATCCAACGCAATCCTGAGGAAGCAGCCTGCAGACACAGCTGGGAACATCTGCAAGACAACTGGCTGGCTGCTCCAAAACTGACATGGTCACGGAAGGCAAAGAAATGCCAGGTAATGTCTCCTAAATTAAAGGAAACTGGGTTTCCCTGGTGGCTCAGATGGTAAAGACTTTGCCTGCAATGTGGGAGACTCAGGTTGGATCCCTGGGTTGGGAAGATTCTCTGGAGAAGGGAATGGCAACCCACTCCTGTATTCTTGCCTGGAGAATTCCACGGACAGAGAAGCCTGGTGGGCTACAGTCCATGGAGTCAAGACACAACTGAGCGACTAACACTAAAGAGATGAGTCAGCTAAATGTAACATGTGATCCTGGATTGAATTTTGAATCAGACCTGGCCCTTCTGCCCCCTCCCCAAATAAAGGACATTATTAGGACAACTGACAAAATGTGAATAAGGTCTGTAGGTTAGATAAGGTGACTGCATCCAAGATAATTTCATGATTTTTGAGAACTGCACTGCAATGATAAAAACAACCCTGTTTTTGAAGAAATACATTCTTACTTAAGTTGTTAAAAAAAAAAATGCCAGTACCCAGAGGCTCTGCTTTAACTGGGCTGGGACGAGGCTCTGTCTGCCCCACTGTTAAAAGCCCCCAAGGTGACCTGGACATGCAGCCCACCCTGTTGTTGGTTCCCCGACTTACTACCCACTCCGCACCCCCCATCACCCATCCAAGCTGGGGACAGAGAGACAGCACAGAACATTGTTCTGTTGAGATTCTGGGTTGGGGGTACTTAACCACTACTCCCATGATGCTTTTTATATAAACTCAATGCTCTAAAAAGCATCCCCCTTGAAATACCATTATATAACCAGTTTGTTTAATGACACAGCACCTAACAGTCCTGAAGAAGCCAGCATCTGATCACCCAAAAGGAATTGAGACAGCGATGTGGCCACATTGCATGTTTCAGCCCCAACTTCACCTAGCTTTAAAGGCGATCTTCCAGGCTCACATTCCAGGGGCCACTGACTCAGCTGATGACATGGGTTCATGAAAAACACTTTTCACTGTTCAGATGGCTTTAGATTCTTGGCAGGTACAACAATCACTACAATTTCCTTACATCTGTACCCTGTACTTTTCCAAAGGCCCTTCGCACGCATTCTCGCTTATGATTCTCAGGAAAACATCTGAGATGGGAGAATGGTTATCACTTCCACCCATTTAACAGGTGAGGAGACAGAGGCTCCGAGAGGATAGGTGAGCAGAGTGACTGAGACTTTGGCCTCTGACAGGTCTGGGTTTTAACCCTGTCTTCCCTGCTTCTTGGCTGCAGGTAAGGGCTGTCACCTCTCCAGTCATCATTTTTTTCTCATCTTTACAATGGAGGTAAAACATCGACCTCCTGGGACTGCGGTAAAGACTAAACATAAAAAGGGATGTGCAAAGGGACTTCTCTGGCGGTCCAGTGGTTAAGACTCCTCACTTCCAACACAGTGGTCTCGAGCTTGATCCCTAGTCAGGAAGTAAGATCCCACATGCAGTGTGGTGCAGCCAAGAAAATGAAACATTTATTTAAAAAAAGGATGTGTAAGACTTTAGGTTGGCACTGGGCATATAGTCATGACTAAAAACAAAATTAAAGCAGGTTTTTTTTTAGTTTTATTTTTGGCTGCTCTGGGTCTTCCGTGCTCCGCTCAGGCTTTCTCTGGTTGCAGTGAGCAGGGCATACTGTCCAGCTGTGGCACAAAGGGTTGTGGAACACGGGCTCCAGAGCATGTGGCCTTCAGCGGTTATGGCTCCTGGGCTCTAGAGCACCGACTCAGAAGTCGTGGTGCATGGGCTTAACTGCCTCGTGGCACGTGGGATCTTCCCGGACCAGGGATCAAACCCTTGTCTTCTACATTGGCAGGCGGATTCTTTACCACCGAGCTACCAAGGGAGGCCCCAAGGCAGGGATTCTTAAGGAAGAGGCACCCCTTGCCCAGAAGGGGGCTGCTTTTGGTTGTCACAATAAAGGCGGGGACATCAGTGGCACTGATTAAATGGCAGCTTTACAGATGAAATATCCCTCAGACGCCCCTCATCCCATGCCAACAGCAGCCCTATTTAAAAACACTGGCGCACTCACAGCTCTTCTGCTGTTTCCTCTGCAAGTAAGGTCCCTTTCCCTACAGTCCAGGGTTTCTCCACCCCGGCACCACCCACGTCTTATGCAGGATAATCTGTTGTTGTGGGGCGGCCGTCCTGTGCCCTGGAGGATGCCTGGCCTACACTTGAGGCCACTGGCACCTTGCACACTGACGACCAAACATGACTGCAGACACAGCCGAGCGTCTCCCAGTGGGCACAAACGCCCCTGATGAGCACTCATTGCTGATGCTGTTTAGTTTAGTTGCTCAGTCATGTCAGACTCTTTTGCGACCCCATGGACAGCAGCCCGCCAGGCTCCTCTGTCCATAGGATTCTCCAGGCACGAATACTGGAGAGGGTTGCCACTTTCTTCTCCAGGGGATCCTTCTGACCCAGGGATCGAATCCCTATCTCCTGCATTGGCAGGTGGGTTCTTTACTGCTAAGCCACCAGCGAAGCCCCGGTGACCACTTGTGCTAGAGATAAACAGAGGCATCCTGAGGATGTAGCCCTTTTCAGTTCTCTGGGTACCAACGGGTGAGGGAACTCTGCAGGGAGGAGGTGGGTACCCGGCTGTAACGCCCAAACCATCTCAGCCCCAAGTTTGACTGCAGCGGCAGAAACCCAAAGTAAGAGACCCCCATCGCGGAAGTCTGAGTCGATGTGGGAATTTTTTGGGGGGAGGAAACAAGAATGACACATGGGCTCCCTTGCCTGGTACATAAAGATAACATTCTCCTGCGGTCACTGCGTCTTTGCGACTACCCCACGGGCCCTCGATTTAAGGCAGAAGTGAGCTTGCTTCCTGATCACGAAACAGCTGCTCTCTGGTGCCGCTCACATTTTTCTCTCCCCCGCCCCGCACCCCAGTACTTAAAGAAGAGAAAAGAATGAATTTTAAACTGCTTAGGTAAAAGGCAGTGAATACAAAGCATTATTTATTCCCTGCTTGGATGCACGGCGCTTAGAAAGAAACACGTGGAACGACTGATATTACAGAGAAAAGGAGACTCTTCAGGGGAGAAGGGAAAACACACACACATTCCTCTGCACTTCAGTTGAGCAGAGGGAGGAAGGAAAAAAAAAAGCCACCGTAATTGATGAGAGTGCCTGGTTCTGCTCCAGGCTCGAGGCTGCATCCAGCCCAGCTTTGCGGGCTGGCAGCTGGGAGCCCGGGAGTGGTAACCTCACTAATTCAATAAATGGACTCTGACAAGCCTAAATGGTTGTTTGGATGGATCCTCTCTCATCCTCCCCACCCTCCCTGCCCAAAAACCTCCAATAAAATAAACTACACAAAACGCGAGACACAATCTTGAGTCTTTTACGGCCGTCTTCTCTAGCGGGAGTCGGAAAACATGCTATGGATTCCGGACGCTGCCGGGCTGAGAGCTGGGCTTGGCTGGCTGGGGGCCTCGAGTGGCGGGGGTGGCCTCCCTTCTCTGCTTTTTTGTTTGCTTTTTCCCCCCTTGGCGCCCTGGTCCCCCCCGGGTCCCTGGCTGGGGCGGGGGCGAGACGGGCTGGGATGTTATTCGGCACGCTGCCATAGGTGTCTTCAGCCAATCGGAGGCGATGGCAGCTGCCTGCACCTTGCTGACAGCTGCTGTCAAAACACTCTCACGACCGGCGGCTCGATAATAACTTGAAAATGAGATACAAATGAGTGACTTCGTGAGCGGGGACGCGCCGCAGTCCTCCCCCACCCTGCGGGCTTCTGGGTGCAGCGGGGAATGGTCAGGGATACTAGCGATATGAGCGCTGGCCCGGGAGGAGGAGAGATGGGCTAAGGAAAAAACCCCAAACCACCAAGACGTGGAAGACGGTCCCCATTCCATGCCCCTTAAAGTGGGTCCCACGGGATTTCGGAATGGGTCCACCATCCTTCCCCAAAGGGAATGCTGCCTACTCCAAGACGTGGCTGGATGTGCCCGGTGGTAGGGGGGTTCCTTTCTGTCCACCCGTCCAGGGAGGCTGAGCTGGAAGCCCCAGGGAGAGAGCCAGGGAGCGGGAGGCTCCTTCCCAGGATGCTTCACCCCCCCCACCCCCTCGCATCACCATCTGCTGGGCTGTGTTTTTATTTATCAAGCCAACTCTTTCCTTCAAACTTAGGCTGTTACTCCCCTGGGGAAGCCAACAGGAGCACAGCTTGTATAGAAAAGCACAAATAAGCCCCGGGGAATACAAAGTGTGTGGTCGGCACTTCCCTGTGTTCCCTAGGATGGAGGGGGCTTGGAAAGGATCTGAAACTCCCTTATCATTGGCTGGGACCAGCCCTCGCCTGGGATCTACGGCAGGGCTGGGACCCTCCAGGTGGGAGAGGAGGCAGAGGCCGCAACATTCATTCACGTGAGGATACGGAATGCCTCTGAAAATTCCAGAGGACACGCCACACTCCGGAGGCCCTTAGAAATCCACTGTGACTTTTCTTTTTTAAACCCTTCTGGGTTGAGCTCGGCTATATTCAGAGAAGCCGAGGTGACGGCTCAGGCTGGGGTGAAATTTAAAAAAAAGCGCTTTTGCGAACAAGCCGTTGAGGGGACTTTATTTAAATTCAAGGTGGGCAGAGTATAATTGTCCCAGGGAAGTGCAATCATGCTGCCTGGATTAAAACCTCTTCCACATGACTCGCTCTCTTTCTTCCCACTCATTTCTCTGCAGAAAGCCTTTATTCCCCCGTCCATGTGTCGGGTAAACATTTAGCTTACTCTGTTGTGTGTGCGACAATGCTCGTCTTGAATAACCCCGTCTGTGTCACCCGTGCCTACTTTAAAGAGTAAACTCCCATAAAGAAAGGATCAGCCCGGTGTAACTTACTCTGTGAGCTGAGCCATTATAGGAAGCTTTTAAGTGCCGCACTCGGAAGGACAAGAGGCTCTCAACGTCCCGTGAATAGGTGAGGAGCCTGTTTGGGGGCCACGTCAAACCTCACCTAGAGAGCTGGGGAAAGGATGCAAACTAGAACTCGGGCTTGGCTTGGTTCTGCCACTTAACCAGCCACGAGACCCCAGGCGAGGCACTTAACCCTGCTGACCCGCTGTCTCCTCATGTGCGAGACAGTGATATTAATACCTGCCCTGACTACACAGCCGAATGAAAGAGGACATGGGAAGGCGCCCGCCAAGCCAACTGCTGTGTCTCGTGGTGGGGAGGCGAGCAGTTTTCCTTGCTTGTGCTTGGTTTTCCAAAGGCTCTGGAATGAGGTGACTTTTCTAATCAGAAGAGAGGATTTTAAAAAGAGTAAAACTCTGTCTTGGGGTTTTCCCTGGTGGTCCAGCAGCTAAGACTCTGAGCTCCCCATGCAGGGCGCCCCAGTTTGATCCCTGGTTGGGGAACCAGGATTCCCCATGCCATAACTAAAGATCCCGCATACCACAACTAAGACCCGGTGCAGCTAAAACAACAACAACTTCGCCTTACTAATAACAGAGAAAGATGCAATAGAGTTTGAACATGAAAGAGTTTTGAAATTCTGTACAGTGCTGAGCAGAAAAAAAAAAAGAAAACCCCACTAAACTGGTATATTATCCTGGCTCTACTGAATGCAAATAGATTTTTTTTTTAAGAGTTGGCTTTGGAGTTCAAGGGCAACAGGGAACAGAGATGGGGAAGAGAGAAAGCTAGGAGCCACTCAGAGAATCTATTACAAGTGAACTGGGTCTTGAGTTTGACCAGACTATTTCAAGAAACATCTTCCACCCTCCTGGCCCCTAAAACTCAGAGCAATGGATAGCCATCTTCTTCTGTCTTATTTTGAAGAACTACTTTTCCTTCTGAATCTAAAGCAACCTTCACGCTCATTTAGGCAATCTGCCGGACGCACGGTAATGCAGAAATGGAAATAAAAGTGACAATACACCCACCAACAGCGACTGTTATTCTGGAGCACTTCCTTCCTGTCGTTTTCTACCCATGCTTCCTTGGAGATCACACTGTACCCTACTTGGATTCTTGCTTCTTTCACTTAATTGCTGGACAAAAGCATTTCCCCCCTCGTCTGCGTTCTTTATGAACGCTGTTGATGTCTCTCTGGCATTCCATTCAAAAATTTACTCAACCCATCCTCTCTCACTGCTGGGTATTAACAGTGTTTCCAGGTTTTCGCTGCCGTGAACAACCCTTCATGGCAGAGCCCTGTGTAGCAAGTTCGTCCTTCAGTTCAGTTCAGTCGCTCAGTCGTGTCCGACTCTTTGTGACCCCAAAAGCGTAGCATGCCAGGCCACCCTGTCCATCACCAACTCCCGGAGTTCACTCAGACTCACGTCCATCGAGTTGGTGATGCCATCCAGCCATCTCATCCTCTGTCGTCCCCTTCTCCTCCTACCCCCAATCCCTCCCAGCATCAGAGTCTTTTCCAATGAGTCAACTCTTCGCATGAGGTGGCCAAAGTACTGGAGTTTCAGCTTTAGCATCGTTCCTTCCAAAGAAATCCCAGGGCTGATCTCCTTCAGAATGGACTGGTTGGATCTCCTTGCAGTCCAAGGGACTCTCAAGAGTCTTCTCCAACACCACAGTTCAAACGAATCAATTCTTCGGCGCTCAGCCTTCCTCACAGTCCAACTCTCACATCCATACATGACCACTGGAAAAACCATCCCTAGCTCTGATCGTTTCTTTAGGATAAAATTCTAGAAACATAATCATCAGATCAAAAGCTATGAACGTTTCCATACTGGGCTGTCCAGTATGGCAGCCACCACCACATGTGACTACTTCCAATTGAGAGGAAAAACATTTGCTATTAAGGGTCAACTACCCAATACTGAGATTCAGTTCCTCAGCTGCACAGGCCGTGTGGCCACACAGAGCTGATGGTCACTGGAGTGGACGCATTTCCACGGTCGCAGAGAGTTCTATAGGACTGTGCTGCCCTCAGAATGCACCACACACTCACAGCACGGGCATGTGCACTAACAAGCTCGGCACTGTGCCTCCCGACCTGGCACCATCTTCCTTCTTTCATCCCCCTCTTTCTAGCCCTTTCTGTCCACTTAAACTTGAGACTTCTCAAGATGCCTCAGTGATGCACGTTATCCCAAAGGGCAGATGAGATAAGGCTCCATGAAAGTGAAAGCGAAGTCGCTCAGTCGTGTCCGACTCTTTGCGACCCCATGGACTGTAGCCCACCAGGCTCCTCCGTCCGTGGGATTTTCCAGGCACGAGTGCTGGAGCGGATTGCCATTTCCTTCTCCAGGGGATCTTCCCGACCCAGGAATCGAACCCAGGTTTCCTGCATTGTAGGCAGACGCTTTACCGTCTGAGCCACCAGGGAAGCTTCCATGAATATAACTCAAAGTTGTCTTGTGCTCATTTTAACGTTTTGTGTAAACTCTGTACTCTATTCCAGAACAGGGCTGTAAATTTGTGCAAAAACATAAATAAGTTTAAAAAAAAAAATTCGTCTTGCCAGTCCCGTGGTCTTTACAGGGCTGGACGACAGCTTAAGAAGTAGCAGGCACTGGTGCTTTTTTCCCTTTTTGCTTTGACTGCTACGGAGCTCAGACTTGAGTATCCCTTTACTGAAGGACTCCCCAGTATGGGAACTTTAGTATAATTTTCTTCCAATTGACAGTTTTCTTACATTTCTTCAGTGACTGAACTAAGGTCTTACTCCTTCTGCAAGTGGATGAGGAATCTACTTGTAAATAGAAAAAGACAAGGTCCCCTTACAGATTCCTAGGCAAGCCGCTGGCACTTTGAAGTTCCTTCAGCTCTCAGAGATTCCTTTTCCCAAAAAAAGGAAGAAACTGCACATCTATTCCTTCAAATGAGTGAAGGTCTCTGGGCTGTTGCAAAGGCCAGTGGCATCTGACCGCAGAGTCCAAACTCTGGCTGACAGTGCACTGCAGAAGCTCAAGTGGGACACGCCTAGTGGGACGATGTTAAAGGCCAAGCTGGGGGGCCACCACCCCCAGATGTCCCTGAGCTTTCTGATGCTGGACGAGGACTGTCTCTTTCTCTAAGCCTGCTTTTCTGGCCAGAGGACAAGGCCTGTCACAGGGGACAGGCGCACAATGAGACTTGCTCAGGCCAGCAGCCAGGATGCCCTGTGAACTAAGGTTTCTACCAGCGTGCAGTGATAACTGATAACTGCAATGATGACCCAGGGTCCTGCAGGCCCCAATCATCAAACATTCAATTATGCTCCACGGAGTTCCAGCATGATTCTATTCTAATTCCTTGGAAATTGGCCATCTATGCTATCAGTGGTGATTCTCCATTCACCTGAATGGTGGGAGTGCCCAGCAGCCCGGCTGGGTTGGAGGGAGTTACACATCAGTCTGTAAACGACGACCGAGCAGGCTGCTGCGGGGAGGAAATTCAGCCTGGGCTGGAGAGTCAGAAGGGGCTTTGCCACCTCCTGGCTCTGTGACTGTCTCTACTCTAAACTCCATTTTCCTCATTTGTAAAATGGGCTGCATGATTCCCACGGAGTAAAGCGATGACATAGCACATTGAGAAGAACAAGGCAGAGCTATGGGACTAAGTTGGAAAGATCGCCAAGGTACACTTCAGGAGGGAAACACTCTTCACGATACATGAAACGTGGCACCGTCTTGGTCTAAATGGACCAATGCAATTGTGTATGCTGTCTTTAGGTTCATATATATATAGAATGCACAAGGAAAGACCTAGAAGAGAGGATAGGGGTAGGGGGGGGTGGGTGGCCAAATGGATCATGTAAATTTCTCTGGGGTGGCAATGGTTAAACGCTTGGCTTTCAAGCTTTCTTTTAACAAGGAAAACATATTTCACTTTTAGTTGTGCAATTGATTTTTTTTTTTTAAAGGAAAAAAATTAATAAAAAGGGAGATCACAAACATGAGTGCATGGAACTGATGGTTGCATGGAGGGCATTCAGTTAAGGATGAACAATTACTTAGGCTGAACTAAGTAAAAATGTTTTTGCCAGTCAAAACTGACATATTGGCATGCTCATAGAGTTTAACCCTATATCTGTAGGCTAAGGTGTACCCCCAGTCATGCCAGATGGTCAGAGGTGGCTAGGAGGAAGAGAATTAAAACAAACCACGGCAAACCAATTCAGTGGAAGGACTGAGCTGAAGCTGAAACTCCAATACTCTGGCCACCTGATGCGAAGAGCTGACTCATCAGAAAAGACCCTAATGCTGGGAAAGATTGAGGGCAGGAGGAGAAAGGGTCAACAGAGGATGAGATGGTTGGATGGCATCACTGACTCAACGGACATGAGTTTGAGCAAGCTCCAGGAGATAGTGAAGGACAGGGAAGCCTGGCCCACTATGGTCCATGGGGTCGCAAAGAGTCAGACACAACTTAGTGACTGAACAGCAACACCACCACCACCAAACCACACACACAAAATGCTGGGCCCTGGGTTCACGACTTCCCTGCAAGGTGCTGTGTTCGCCTGTCCCAGGGCAGGGAAAGCTGCTGTGGGAGCTCTGGGGATTCCACAACCAGGGGAGCATGTACAGTTCAAAGGCTTAGGGTGTCAAGGCCATCCTCTGCACAAGTCAGGTGGTCAAGGCCACTCCCTCTCCCCCACCCCAGAGCGGAGACCTCGGGTACCAGCCTTTGCCAAGAACCCTGTGAGGCACACGGACACTCAAGTGAATGCATTTCCTTCTAAAGACTTTTATGTTTCGGACGCTTCATGTTACCCCTTTGAGATGACTGTGGGCAGCCCAGGGTTTTACAAAAAATCTCAGCTGGGAAGTCAATGTTCTGAAATGCACTTCACAAGCGAGCAGAGGTGGAGTGAAGGGAGGCAGAAAGGGAAGCTTAGCCATCGAGGACACCAATCCCACACATGCAACACATGAAGAGTTGAGAAGAAATGGAAGTGTGGGGCCAGCACAGCCTTTCTGGTTAAATTATAATAAAACAATCTCCTTTCTTTATCGAGCTGTGACTTGTACCAAACAGTAGGCCACGGCTTCCCAAACGTTCTTGGTTCATGCCTGCCTGGTGTCCTTGACACTTCAGTAATTTTCTCATGGCATTCCTAGGTCAAAAGAGACACCTAGTAGTTTGGTTATAACAGCCTGGGCTTCCCTGATGGCTCAGCAGGTAAAGTATCTGCCTGCAATGCAGAAGACACAGGAGATGCAGGTTCGATCCCTGGGTCAGGAAGATCCCCTGGAGGAGGAAACGGCAACCCACTCCAGTATTCTTGCATGGGAAATCCCATGGACAGAGGAGCCTGGCGGGCTACAGTCCACATGGTCACCAGGAGTCAGATATGACTGAGCACTGAAAGAGACGGGAATACCAGACCACCTGACCTGTCTATTGAGAAACCGGTATGCAGATCAGGAAGCAAGTTAGAACTGGATGTGGAACAATAGACTGGTTCCAAATAGGAAAAGGAGTACGTCAAGGCTGTATATTGTTACCCTGCTTATTTAACTTATATGCAGAGTATATCATGAGAAACGCTGGGCTGGATGAAGCATAAGCTGGAATCAAGATTGCCGGGAGAAATATCTATAACCTCAAATATGCAGATGATACCACCCTTATGGCAGAAAGTGAAGAAGAACTAAAGAGCCTCTTGATGAAAGTAAAAGAGGAGAGTGAAAAAGTTGGGTTAAAGCTCAACATTCAGAAAACGAAGATCATGGCATCCGGTCTCATCACTTCATGGCAAATAGATGGGGAAACAGTGGAAACAGTGGCTGACTTTATTTTTCTGGGCTCCAAAATCACTGCAGATGGTGACTGCAGCCATGAAATTAAAAAACGCTTATTCCTTGGAAGGATAGTTATGACCAACCTAGACAGCATATTCAAAAACAGAGACATTACTTTGTCAACAAAGGTCTGTTTAGTCAAGGCTATGGTTTTTCCAGTGTCACGTATGGATGTGAGAGTTGGACTGTGAAGAAGGCTGAGCACTGAAGAATTGATGCGTTTGAAGTGTGGTGTTGGAGAAGACTCTTGAGAGTCCCTTGGACTGCAAGGAGATCCAACCAGTCCATCCTAAAGGAGATCAGTCCTGGGTGTTCATTGGAAGGACTAATGTTGAAGCTGAAACTCCAGTACTTTGGCCACATGATGCGAACAGCTGACTCATTGGAAAAGACCCTGATGCTGGGAGGGACTGGGGGCAGGAGGAGAAGGGACAACAGAGGATGAGATGGGTGGATGCCACCACTGACACAATGGACATAGTTTGGGTAGACTCTGGGAGTTGGTGACGGACAGGGAGGCCTGGCGTGCTGCAGTTCATGGGGTCGCAAACAGTCGGACACGACTGAGTGACTGAACTGAACCAAACTGAGGATGTTATAACAGCTTAACACTCTAAACCATTAATGTGCCTTTTGCTTAGTCATTCAGTCATGTCCAACTCTTTCTGACCCCATGGACTGTAGCCTGCCAAGCTCCTCTGTCCATGGGGATCCTCCAGGCAAGAATACTGGAGTGAGTTGCCATTTCCTCCTCCAGGGGATGTTCCCAACCCAGGTCTCTCACATTGCAGGTGGATTCTTAACTGTCTGAGCCACCATGGAAGCCCATAAACCATTAATAGGTATAAACAACTGAAGCTGCAGTTGGCACCATGATGGATGATGTAGCTGTGTTTTTCTTGAAAAGCCCAGTGCACCTCTGAGGTCACTGAGGCACCCTGAAGAGCCGCGGGGCACAGTTTGGGAAGCACGCCACTTTCACTTTCAACCCCTCACTGAATCCTCCCAACAACCCTGACAGGTGTGTACTATGGTCTCCATTCTACAGATGCAGACACTGAGACGTGGGTATTTAAATGACTTGTTCAAGTCTGACAGCTGCTGATGAAGGGGCCAACAGTGAAACTGCAATCTGATGGGCTCCCAGGGCTGCCACATACAGTGGTACAGGTTGAATACTGCACAATTCTGGAAGTGCCATAGGCTACAGTGTGTGGTGCTCTGAATTATGAAGCTGAAGGGTGGTGATGGATTTAGCACAAGCCTCCAGCTCTGACAGTCCCTGTGCTGAGCAGCCTCTTGCTTTAATTTTAACATCTACAATTGTCTTGGCCCCCATCTTTTCCCAACAAATTTGGAGTAGGGAGGGCAAGCTACAGAGCTCCAAAAGCTTCCCTGAACTCTGCATGACCAAGTGAGTGACTCCTATTGCACAAACTGCATGGAAAAAGAGGACCATTTCAACTGTAAGCGGGCTCGCGAGAGAAAAAGATCTACAGGTCCAAGTGGACCCCGCAAGTGCCCTGGACCTGAAATTGTGCCATGGTAAGGGCCTACTTAATAGAACTGGGTTTCTCACTGCAAGGTCTGCTGGCTCTCAGTTCGACTCGGGGACACGTGCGAGGGTAGGGGCAGGGATACGGGCAAGGTTAGCTACTTTCATAGGTTAATTAAAAAATCTGTTTGCATTCAGAAAATGTAATTTGTCTTAAATTAATTTTTATTGGGGCATAGTTGCTTTACAATGTTGTGTTCATTTCCGCTGTACAGCAAAGTGAACCAGCTATATGTTTACATATACCCCCTCTTATCTGGATTCCCTTCCCATTTAGGTCGCCATCCAGTGCTGAGCAGAGTTCCCTGTGCCGTACAGCAGGTTCTCAATAGTTCTCTATTTCATACGTACGTATATATGTCATTCCCAATCTCCCAATCCATCCCACTCTGTAGCTTTTAATATACGCATACCTATGTGAATTATAACAGTGCTATGGAGAGTCCTGGAACTAGAGTACTAACCTCAAAAGACCTGTACCAGGGTAGACAGTACTTGGGGTAAGAAGAGATGCTGTTTCGTGCTGAACTTATCTTTACACGCCCCAACTTGCAACAAGAAAACGATTAGCCGGAAGGAACAATGAAACACTTCTCTGTCCTCAAGTCAACAAGAAACTGGTTGTCCTATCCATTGATATTTTCAGTGACACTATAATGCTAACTTTTAAGTGATGGAGATGGCTTTACAGAATCACTGAGCGATGCTGCCTGAAAAGGGATGTCTGATGACTGGCTGAGATTCTGGTAAGAGAGGTCTGATTATGCTGCACTGGCAAACAAATCCTTCCCCTCCTGCCCGTACTTACTTATGCAAACAAGCATCCTCCACATTAGTATGACTGACGGAAAAGTAGGGAAACCGACTACAGATCTGGACCTGCGGCAACATCTTCCTAATATTAAAACCCACATTCTGAATTTGGTTTCCACAAAACAACATCATCCATCACACTAAAAAATATGTTGTTAATTTGAATGTTATTGATTTTGAATTTTGTTTGTATTTAATGTGAAAATGTGTTTGGTTATACGGTCCTAAGAGAACCGTAAGTGTTAAGTTGTTGGTTGATGCTGGGGTTTACATTTGTACACAGTTAAGTAACATCATAATAAAAATATGTATATCACTGCTGTGCGGGGAAGGACCATGAGATTTTTCTTCTAAAAGGAGGGCTGTTTATATATTTCTGAAGTTTGAGAAACAAGGCCATGGCCCGTGATTTTACAAAATGCTCCTTTAGAATGTAAGACCTTTCTTGAGACCTTCGTGCTCTTAAGCTCCCTCACTTCTGAGTATCCTTGGGGAGGAGCAGAAAGATAAGGTAAGTCTTCTAAGAGCGTGTAGGAGGGCTGGGAATAAGCAGTGCCCTCCCAGTGTACTATGGGAGTTCTGGGTACCAGATACAGCATTCTCTGGACTGGAGAAGGGCCAAGCACTTCACCAATAGCATTGACCTTGTCCTTATGGCAAACTGGAAACAGCTGTTAATCCTGCCATTCTACAGAGATGAACGGACTTCCCTGGTGGCTCAGAAGTAAGGAATCCGCCTGCAATGCAGGAGACAATGCAAGAGATTTGGGTTCGATCCCTGGGTCAGGAAGATCCCCTGGAGGAGGGCATGGCAACCCACTCCAGTATTCTTGCCTGGAGAGTCCTATGGACAGAGGAGCCTGGTGGGCTACAGCCAGCTGGACACGACTGAAGTGACTTAGCATGCACGCATGCAGAGACGAACACTGAGCCCTAGAGAAGCTGAGTCCCCTGACCAACCATGTGCATGACCTGCCCTCTGCCATGAGGGTTCTAATGGAGTGAATGCTGGATCCACTTCTCCCTAAACCAAGAGAGTCTCTTCCCTTTCGGGAGTTCACGTTGGTTTCTATAACCTAGCACTGCACAGTCCCTGCCTAGTGAGAGACGCTTTGTAAATATTTGCTAAACCCACGAGGTATTTCTTAACTAAAAAGCAGGGTGGCAGGACCCCCTTTCCGTGGAAAGCTCCGAGACGGGAAAGGATTCAGAAGCTGCTCTTACTCTGAGGCGTCCCAAGATTTCCTGGGGCTCCCTCCCCACTGCCGTTCAGCGCCAGGGTGCAGGAGACACGGAGCACAATTACCGGAGGCAACAATGAGCTGACTGCCGCCCCCCTGCAAACCCAGACAAAGCACCGAGACCTTGTAACTGAAAAGGCACTGAATGAGGAGCGAGGAGGTGGGGGCAGGCTGCTGCGGGCGGGAGTCAGAGCACAGAGCCTCCTTCCCGCCCCCCAACCTCGGAACTGCATGGTTCTCCCCAGGGTGCCCGATTCCACGGTCTAGGCTTCGTCACCCTACTCTGGAATGAGTCTGGGCATGGAGAGACAGGAAATATCGGCTGCGCTGGAAGACCAGATCTACAGAATCGGAAAGGAAGATAGAGAACAGCCACAGGAAGAAACAGCCTCTCAACTGCTCAGCTCATTCTTAATTTTTTAGAGAGGAGAGCGAAGCAGGCTTTCACACAGGCCAGAGTTTGGAACTGCGCTACCACTCAGTCCAGCAGATGGAAATGTAAGAGCTCCAGTGATGGGTGATAAATACCATATTCTTCGATGGATACCTGCAGCTGATTGCCTATCACAGATGCCACGCCCAAGTCCGTGGCAGACATCGCTAGTCAATTGCAGTGCCGTTTCCTGCAGAGCCCAGGCAGCCTCACAATCCTCTGAGACCGAACTCCAGCAGCCACGCCCAACGGGTTTGCACTGGCTCACGAGAGGAGGAAGACCTCTGCTCCGCTGGTCTCGCCCAACCCCATCACTGAGTCACTCAATAAACAGACTCTCCGAGAAGTCACCACGTGCCCAAGGTTATGGAGCGGGTTCTGGCGGAGCTGAGCCAGAATCCTCCCGACTCCCTGGCTGGGTGTTCTCACTTGGAAAATCACACTGGCTCCTTTCCAAGCTCACGGCTGACTTCTGATGATTGGGGAACAAGGACGGTGTAGAAAAGGAGAACTCAGGTGACCCGAGTACCTCTTGTGGGCAAGTGCCGCAGTCACTTTTACAGCCTCTGACCACCCGAGTAGACGTATTATTGGTAGAGAGGGAACAGGGTCATTAAAAAAACAAACAGAAGCAGAGTCTGGCATGGATTTTCTGCAAAGCAGGCCTCTGAAGTGAAGAGAGCATCGCCCAGCTCACATGTCAACCAGATCCCTTGGGGCTCCCTGCCTAGCCTGCAGGACTGACCTGGAGATGGATCTGCAGATGGACAAGAGCCTAAGGAACCTATCTGTTGGTTCCCTAGCTCTCCGAAAAGGGTGCAAAAACACGTAACCTGTTCACTCACACTGCAAACAACTGAAGCTTACTATTTTTCCGTAGCCAAGTTTATGCATAAAGCTGGTGGCTCATATGGTAAAGAACCTGCCTACAATACACGAGACCTGGGTTCGATTCCTGGGCTGGGAAGATACCCTGGAAAAGAGCATGGCCACCCACTAATGTTTTCTTGCCTGGAGAATCTCATGGACAGAGGATCCCGGCGGCCTCCAGTCCATAGGGTTGCAGGGAGTCGGACATGACTAAAGCAACTTAGCACATCACAGAGGACTTCCCTGGTGGTCCAGGGGCTAATACTCCGTGCTCCCAAACACCAGTTTTGCATGTATCCATGTGTGTGAATATTCCATTCTGTGCAATTTTATCGCATATAGACTCGTCTGCCCACACAAGACACAGAGCCGGCCCATCACAGGATCCTTCCCTTCTTGCCTACCCAATCCCAGGCCACCAGCCATGTGCTCTCCACCTCTGTCATCCAGTCATTTGAAGAACGTTACAGCAATGGGGTCAGGCAGTGTGTAACCTCTGGGGATAAGCTCTTCCACTCAGGGTAATTCTCTAGAGGTTCCTCTGGATTGCTGCCTGTGTCGACAGTCTACTCGTTTTTGGCTGCTCTGGGTCTTCAGGGCCGCATGGGCTTTTCTCGAGCTGTGGTGTGTGGACTTCCCACTGCGGTGGCCTCTGCTGCAGAACACGAGCTCCAGGGCACGCAGGCTTCAGAAGCTGCGGCTCCTGGGCTCCAGTAGCTCTGGCGCAAGGGCTCAGCTGCTCCACGGCATGTGCAATCTTCCCGGACTAGGGATTGAACCCATGTCTCCTGTATTAGCAGGCAGATTCTTTACCACTGAGTTATCAGGGAAGCCCGATCTGTTCTTTAAAAAAAAAAAATTCACTAACTAATTATTTTGGGGGCGGTGGCGGCACTGGGTCTCCGTTGCTGTGCACAGGCTTCCTCTACTGTGGGGACTGGGGGTACTCTCTAGTCACGCTGCGCAGGCTTCTCACTGCAGTGGTTTCTCTTGGTGCACAGCACGGGCTCTAGAGCTCAGGTGCAGCTGCCCAGAGGCATGTGGAATCCTCCCGGACCAAAGGTTGAATGCGTGTCCCCTGCCTTGGCAGGCAGATTCTTAACCACTGGGACACCAGGGTGTCTTGGTTTGTTCCTTTTTACTGCTGAATCATTTTCCATCATCCAAATGCATCGCAGTTTAACCATGTGCCCACTGAAGGACATTATGCATGAAACAGGTATGAACTTGTGTGTGCCTCTTCCTCCCTTCCTTCCAACAGCTTATTGAGATGCAATTCACATACCATACAATTCACCCAAAGTGTACAGTTCCACAGCTTTTAGTGTGTTCAGGGTTCTGTAACTATCACCGCAGCCATTTTAGAAAATTTCATCAGCTTTCATATCCCTTTGCCGTCACCCGCAATCTCTGCCCCATCCCTAAACCACCATTAATTTACTTCCTTTCTCAGTTTGCCTCTTCTGGACGTTGATTATAAATGAAATCGTGTGATATGGGGTCTTTCGTGTCTGGCTTCTTTTGCTTAACATATTGTTTTTGATTTTACCCATGGTGTCACAGCCAACAGTACTGCATTCCTATTTATGGCAGAGAAACGTTTCAGTGAGGAGACAGACTACATTTGGTTTATCCACTCATCAGTGGTTAGACATGTGTAAACTTTTTTTCTTTTTTGGCGGTGCTGCGTGGCTTGCAGGATTTTAGTTCCCTGATCGGGGATTGAACCCAGGCCCTTGGCAGCGAAAGTGTGAATTCATAAGCACTGGACCACCACAGGAGTCTTGTGTATAGGTTTCTGTATGAACACACATTTCCATTTCTCTGGTACAGATGCTCAAGAGTGCAGTTGCTGAGTCGCGTGATAAGTGCCTGTCTCATTCGTCTAAAACCGTCCACACACTTTTCCAGGAGAGCTGGACCATTTTACATCCCACCAGCAATGTGTTTGATTCAGTTTCTCTGCATCCTCGTTGGCCTTTTGTGTTACTCTTATTTTGTTCTTTTAGCTGTGCTGACAGGTGTGTGTATTTGCTTGGTTTTCCCCTGAGCAGAAATAAGATGCCCAGTAACATCTGCTGAGAGTCTTGCCCTGCGGTCTCCTCTAATCAGTTATAGCCTGGTTAGTTCATGCCTCTCCCCTTTATACCAAGGGGCCCTTGCATTAAAAGCTGGAGCTGAGATGTGGTCACCCCATAGGCTGGGCTGGGTGGGACCTCTGGGATTGGACCATGTAAGGGTGTTGAGCTGTGTTCTACAGCTGGCTTGTGGAGTCCACTCAGAACCCTGGATCTCTTTCAAAATTAAAAAGAGGTCAGGCAAGGACTCCTGCATTCTGTCTTTGGAACAGTCCCTCAGTGGAAGAACAGATACCTCTGTATTTTTGTTGTTGTTGTTACTGCCTCGTAACTGTAATCACCTTCCCAGGTGGGCCCGTCATGTCCTTAGAATGTAGTGATCCCAGGGACAGAAGCAGGCTCTTTGAATGAAATGGGCACAGTACCCAGCTTGCAGTGAGCACATGTTAAGTATTTGTAGACTGGCCTTGACAAGCATCACGGACATGGAAAATCACGGGCATTGTATAAGGACTTAATAGATATAAGCTACATGGATACACGGGGGCTTTCCTGGTGGCTCAGTAGTAATGAACCCACCTGCCAATGCAGGAGATGGGGATTTAATCTCTGGGTCGGGAAGATCCCCTCAAGAAGGAAATGGTAACCCACTCCAGTATTCTTCCCTTGGGAAATCCCATGGACAGAAGGGCCTGGTGGGCTGTAGTCCATGGGGTCGCAAAGAGTCGGACACGACTGAGCGAATGAGACGAGCACATGAGACAAGGAGCGTCTCTGTCCCCTGACTCTGTAAAGGGAAAGGCAGCAGTGGAAGAGAGTGACTGGGAGCACGGGTCCGACTCTGCCACTTGCGTGGGGTTTTATGGCCGCACGGCCATCTGCCTCATCAGCGGCCGTTCCCCAGGCTTGTAGGGGGAGGAACAGATGAAATCCTGAGCACAAAGGCACTTCAGGCCCCGGCAGGGCCTGCTGGTAAAGGCTGTGAGAACACCCAACTGTTGTCAACAGCCCTCCCTCTCACGGCAAAGAGCAGGCTAGTGAGGGATATTGACACAGTGATGCCGCTGCTATAGCTGACACCACACAGCTAAGGGGCGGCCCCAAACCCCCAAACACATGCACACGAGTGGACAGGCCACCTGAGCAGTGCTCTCTGGCCCCTGTTACGTGTGCTATATTGTGGGCGAGGAAGCAGTGGGTGTGCGGAGTGGGGCTCGTCCTCCCTTGGACCACCCTGCCCCTGGACATCCAGTGGGGTCATCCTTGACTCCCGTTTGCATCGTAGTCCTCATTAAAGCCATCGGCAGGGCTCTGAAAACGCACCCCCATACACATCTGGCACCCCACTTCCATGGCTGACACCTGGTCCCAGCCACTGTCACCTCTAGGCGAGGGGACTGCAAAAACCACTCGAGTCTCCTCACAAGATCGTGCACAGATGTAAGTCAGATCCCACCACTCCCTCTGCTCAGAACCTCCAGCTGCTGAGGAATAAAACACACAGATCCGAAGAGCACGGGGGCCGAGAACAGCCGGGGCCGTCACAAGGAACAAAGACACCGCGGAGCAAGCTATTACAAAGCCACAGTAATTAAGACTGGGGTATTGGCACAAGGGGAGACAAATAGACCCGTGGAACAGATTAGAGAGTCCAGAAACAGCCCCTCACATACGCAGTCACCTGATTTATGACAAAATCAATACAGCAGAGCAGAGGGGAAAGAATGGCCTTTGCAATAAATGATGCTGGGCCGACTGAATATCCATGTGGGGGAAAAATGTCCCTTGATCTCTACCTCACGCCATACACAAAAATCAATTCCAGATGGATTGCATAACTACGAAGGGTCAAAGATTTCAGAGGAAAACATAGGAGGCCATCTTCGTGAGCTTGGAGGAGGCGCCGATTTCTTAAACAGGACCCAGAAAGTCCTAACCAAGAAGGGAAAGAAATGACAAATTGACAAGGTTTAAAATTAAGAAACTCAGTTCAACCAGGGACACCGCTAAATTACCCACAGAATGGGAGAGGAAGGGCATGCAATCCTACATCCACCAAAGGACTAGAATCCAGAATATGCATAATTATGTAAAAAGTAACTAAGAAAATAATTTAAAAAATCAGACAACCCAATTAAAAAAAAATGGGCAAAAGATTTGAATAGACATTCCACAAGGGTATATTCAAGCTGGAGTTCCAATGCTTTGGCCACCTGAAGTGAAGAGCCAACTCACAGGAAAAGACTGATGCTGGGAAAGATTCAAGGCAGGAGAAGAGGGAGGCAGAGGATGAGATGGTTGGATGGTGTCACTGAGTCGATGGACATGAGTGTGAGCACACTTTGGGAGATGGTGAAGGACGGGGAAGCCTGATGCACTGCAGTCCATGGGGTCACAGAATCAGACGTGACTTAGCGACTGAACAACCACATAATCAAATCACCATAAAAGTATGAAAAGGGGTTTGATTTCCTTAGTCATCAGGGAAGCACAAATTAAAATCACGTGATGATGCTACTATATACGCACCAGATATGCCTAAAAAGAGAAAGACAGACACTACTAAGTGTTGGCGAGGTCAGTGGGCAACTGGAAGTGGAAACTGATAGAACTGATTTGGAAACCATCTGAGTAATGTTTACTGAATCTGACATATGCTCACCCATGACCCAGCAACTCCACTCCTGTGGGTACACCCTACAGAAAAACATGCACATGGCTACTGACATACACAAGAATGTTCCCAGGAGCACCTATTATTCAAATAAGACAAAACACCGCAGACCACACAGTCATTGAGTCCAAATGTCCCACTCTGGTGGGGAGGTTCATGAGTTCGGGAGGACGTGTACATATAGGTGGGACCAGGGGTACATGGGAAAGGTCTAAACCTGCCTCTCAATTTAGCTGTAAACCTAAAACTGCTCATAAAGAAACGGTCCTATAACAAAGCAAGCACACAAACAAAAAAACTCAGCAAAGTTGGAGGAGCAGAGATACCCTGATGAAAAAAATGGTGTGGGTGCGGTTTGCAGAAATGGACACTGCCATTCCTTGAGCTGAGACCTCACATCCTGTCTTCAGAGGGCTCAGCAGGGCTCTAGCATTACCTGTCACCTTTGTCTTTTTTATAAGAGGAGGAAGAAAAAACTACTTTCCGTGTATTATTAAAACTAGAAGACGGAAACAAAGCCCCTTAGGGCATGCCCCGTCTCCCCGCAGGCCCCATGATCTCCTTAGTCCGGGGCTCAGCAAACTTTCCCCGAGAAGGGCCGGATGGTCAGTATTCCATAACCCTGTGGATCTTGCCTTGGTCACCTGACGCTGCTGCACGTGAGAGCAGCTGTGGACGAAACAATGAGCGAGCACGGCCAGGCCTCATCAGCGGATGCAGAGCCTTCTTCTCAGGGTCACTCTGCAGGGGAGGCACTTGGCAGGAGACAACGGGATGGGTGGAGGGGGGACCTGGGGACAGCTGTGCCCTCCTCACCCCACCCCCTTCGGAACCTGGCTGAAGGTTTTCTCCCCACCCCGCCTTCAGGACTGGTCCAGGCTGGCTCTCTCGAACAGCCTGAGCTATTTTTTGCAGGGCTTCTCCCTGGTGAAGGGGAAGTGGCCTCAGGCATCTTCCCAGGAGTCTGTGGAGAGCAGATGACAGGGCTCGAAGCTTCTGGAAAAGTACTACGGACCACCAGGAGTCAAACCGGCAGTGACCCTGCCCTTGGGCAAGGGGAGATGGGGGTTGGGGGGAACACGAGAGAGGAACTCGGCGGGCCAGCTGTGTTGGGCCTTCCCTCCACAGTCCTGGTTGCGGTCACTGCGTCACTGCGAGAGGAAATGAGGAGGAGAGGGGGCCGGGGACGGATGGACGCCGTCCACAAAGCAGGCGATGCAAGCCAAGTAATTAGGGCCTCTAGACACCTGTTGTGAGCTCACCCATTCACACCCCTGGCAGGTGGTTCGCACCTCTGAGGAAGGGAAAAAAACCCGCTCAGATGAGAAAGCATCCATCTGCAGCCTGGGACCAAAGGCCCAGGCTGCCCGAGGAGGTGGCTGCGTTTCTCCCACCTGACATCCTGACCTCAGGGGAGGTGAGGGAGGGGACGTCTACAGTGAGAGCCACCCGGCTGTGCCGCTGCAGAGCTGTGATCCTGGGCAAACTCCTTAACCTCTCTGTGTCTCATGCCCTGTCTTTATCAGATCCCACAGGGGAAGGCTTTGCAGTTAAATCCAGGTGCTCAGCACACACTTACTGGGAACCATCTACACACCAGGGGCCTGTGGCCTCCACAGTGAACCACAGACCAACCCCAGAGCCAACCCAGAGAGCAGCGGGGACGCCCGCTTGACAGGAGACAGGGCTCGATCCCTGGTCTGGGAGCGACTCTCATGCCATAGAGCAACGAAGCCCAAGGGCCACAACTATCAGCCCGGTGAGCTAGAGCCCAGAAGCCACAACTACTGAGCCCACACGGCCCAGAGCTCGCACTCCACAACAAGAGCAGCCACTACGGTGAGAAGCCCGGCACCGCAACTCGAGAAGAGCCCTTGGCTCTCCACAATTAGAGAAAAGCCAGGCAAAAATAAAATAAAAAATTTAAAAAATGTACATACTGCAGAAAACTTCCAAGGATTTGGCACTGCTGTCAAAGACACAGGCTCTGTCTTGAGTCAGCCCTGCCTTGGGTTCCCAGCCTGAAGCCACCAGCTTTGTGCTGTTTAATAACCACAGCGAACACTGATTAACTGCCCGCTCCATACCCAGCGCTGTATTAAGTGCCCCACATGCATAATCTCACTTAATCCTTTTAACAGCCCTTGAGGCAGCCACGTGGTGAGGGAGCCGGGTGCCAGCCCGAGCCTTTGACGACCCAATGGTAGGACTCTGGGCTCCGGAGCTGGTTTCTTTACTGGAGACGATGACGACAAGCACTCTGCAGGGCGGTAAAGAGCCAAAGCACTTCAGCCCACGGTGCCTGACGCAGAGGTCGGGCTCCAAAAGTCTGCTTCGTGATAGGGATAAACACTAGTGATTATTACTGTGGCATGGTTATCAAAATTCGCAGCACACGTTACCAGCAGTATGAGGACTGCTACTTCATGCCGAGGGAAACTGAGGTCCAGAAAGGGGGCAACAGAGAGGGACCTGGGAAGTGCTACTCCGTTTACTTTTTACTTTTTTTTTTGATGTGGACCATTTTTAAAATCTCTATTGAACTTGTTACAATATTGCTTCTGTTGTTTATCTTCTGGTTTTAGGCCTTGAGGCATGTGGCATCTCAGCTCCCTGACTGAGCCACACCCCTCTGCACTGGCAGGGGAAGTCTGAACCACTGCACCACCTGGGAGGTCCCACCTTCCTGACTTTTCTAAAGGGCGAGACTTGAATTGGCCCAGAGGACAATTCTGCGGAGGCGTGGATCTGCAGGGTCTTTGGGCACCTGTCAGGCTGGGTTTCAGAGGCTGGGGTCTGGTGCAGGAAGCCCAGATGGAAGGCTGGTGGCCTCCAGGAAAGGCCCAGGCCAACCCTGCCTCCGCCGAGAAGCTGCTGCCCCCAGCTCACGGGCAGGGTCCCCCCGGGCACTGGGCAGGGCAGGGGAGCTGCTGCCTCTCAACAGGTGGTTGCAAGAACCAGACTACACTCTCCCACGGCCCTGCATTCCAGCTTGCACCCCTTGAGTGTGTCACTGTCCATCACTGTCACTTTCTTCCCTGGTCCTTCGTGAACAGGAGCCCGTCTCTCCTGACACGGCTCTGCACCCAGCACCTAGCGCAGTGCCTGGCACAAGCGACACACCCTCGCGGGATGGCAGTTCTACTAAAATGACCTGGGCAACGGTAACTTCTTCAAGACCCAAGAGAAGGATTAAGGAGGTGCGGTTCACGGTTCAAGGCTCAGAGAGGGGCGGTTCTAAGCCAGGGCTCTGGGTCAGACCAAGGACACCCCACTTCCAGCTCAGCCATGTGGTCCTGGGCTGGAAACCTCATCTCTCCAGGTCTCCAGTGTCCCTCTGGGTACAGAAGGGATAACAGCACCCCTCCTTTGCAGCGCTGCTCTGCTGCTTAAAAAAAAAGATACAGCACAGGAAAGCATGGTGAGGAGCCCAACACGCAGTGAGTGGTGATCACGCCTGGTAGGATAAGCCCACAAAACTTGCCCATCAAAATGGACTGGACGGGTTCCCCTGAACCTTGACATCTCCCCCTGCCTCTGACCCTTGTGGGCTGCTGGCTTTGTCTGAAACTGGGTCTGGTTTCCTGGCCCAGCTTGTCTCTTTGAGAAGACTCACAGCGACCCCTGCTGCCCACGCTTGGAATGGTCTCAAACACCTGGCTGGGACACACAACAAAGCCAGGCTCCAAGAAGGCTCTGGGTTTTCAGGGGCTGATGAAAACTACTGCCGGGAATGGCAGGGAGAAGAGACGCCACGCGTAATGATGTTTGGGGAAGGACACTAATTCCCTGTCTTCTCAAAACAAACGTAAATGCAAGACCAGACAGCACTTTTCCTTCTCCATCTCGGTCTTTTGTTTCCCGGGATCAGTGTCATTCTCAGACTGCAGAACCAAGCGAAGCTGTCATTTCGGCGATATGCGATTCTCGATCCACATGTACAATGCTGGTTTGATCTGGCCGTTCTTTAAACTGGACTCCTCAAAAAGCAGGAGCTCGTTGAAACCAGCAGCCGCGAGAGGCTCAGGGTACGTACCTTCTTGGGACAGCAAGCTCGCTCTTCTTGACTCGTCTCCCCAGATACCGGGAGATGAAAACAGTCCCCCCTATTGTGACTCTACCTTACCAGTAACTATAACTAAAACCCTACTACTCAGAGACCGACAGGGCCAGCATCTTTACATCGGCACCGTGCTGACCACGTCTGTTAACAAGCGGCACGCCAGTGTGTGATTTAGACCGTGGGAAGGAGGACAGGAGTTTTTAAAGGAAATCCCTCAAGTGGCTTCCCATTCTTTAAACCACGGAGTAAAAGCAGAGGGTAGATTTCACACAACGATGATACATCCTTTCTAGTCTCCAAAATCTAGGACTTCTATCTTCCATCCACAGCTTACCTGGCAAGAAGCTAATGGGTAACCCTAACGGGGACTTAGCTCTCCGGATCCTTGTGCCAGAACTGGACAAATGTGGGATCAACAAACAAGGTCTAATACACAGAATCCTAAATGCCACCCCACCCCTACCCGCCGTGTGCAGGCCAAGGAGCTACAGGTTCCCAGAACACTCTAAGTTTGTAGCCAGGCTTCCACAGTCTGCTAGGCTGGGGCCAAAGTCATCTGCCCTTAGGTTCTGAGAGCTTAGTGGCTTCTTCACTGTGCTGCGTGGCACACACCTGGAGAGCATGCTTGCTTTAATCGTTTCCCCCTTAGGCTTTCCCTAAAGACACTCTACCCAGGGCTTCGTACTGGGTGGTAGCTAACTTACCTGAACCAACCGGTGCAATGTCCCAGCACAGGGTTGCACCTGTGGCCCCGGGCTCTATCTGGCCCACGCATAGACTTTGTCCCACATGCACTGTTTTCAGAAAGTGAATTAGTTGCCAACTTATTCTCCCTAAGGATCCAAATTGCCAGTTTCTCTTTCAAAACCTGAGAAGCACCTGAGACACCTGGATGTCCGCTGGCCTCCAGCCCGTCAGTCCCCACCTGCCAGCTCTCCCCGGCTGTTTCCTGCCCGGCCTCTGAGAGACCTCTGAGTGTTGATTCCTGTGTTAGCAGCTGCCGATGGACTACATAATGTAGGTATGCAATCTCCCCTCATTTCAAAAGGGGATTTCCACAGACAGCAATGTAGACCAGGGGGCCCCAATCCCGGCAGGATATCGGATCCCCTGGGGTGCTCTGATCCCAAGACCAATGTCTGGGCTCCACCCCCAACAAAAGGAATGTAACTTTCTGGAGGTGGAGTCTGAGCAAAGGTGTGTTTATCAAAGTCACCAGGTGATTCGCATGTGCAGAGACGGCAGTGGACTGCCGGCTTAAACCAGAGGGTGACTTGGGTGGCAGGATTTCGGGCCCATCGAGGGAGGAGCTGGGCTTCAGTTTGCCTGGTTCTTGCCCCTCCTGTAGGTCACCAGTGCAGACAGAGAAAAACCGACCATCCCGTTTGCACGCCTTTCTGCCCAGTGCTCTGAGACAGCAGTGTCTGAGATTAAGGGAGATGCATCACTGGCGGCGAGAACATGGCCTTTGTGGCGGCCTTCGGCGCCCCATCAAGGACCCGAAGGCCCAGGCAGCTCCCACCCAGCACAGCCTCGCCTCTCACCTGAAGAGTTCTCGGATCTCGCGGCTGTCAGCCTGGAAGGGGATGTTCCGCACCAAGATCTTGGAGGTTGTCTGCTTTCTGGGCGCTTGTTTCTTCCGGGCGGATGTCAGGGCTGGCCTGGAGGGTCGGGGAAGGCTTCAGATTATTTGGGACCTCGGCACAGCTGTTGCCCTCCGCTGACTCCACCACCACCCCCCGCCACCAGCCCTGATGCTATCGTCACCTGCTCAGGTGAGGGACTCACAGAGGCAGTGTGGATGTGGCGGAGAGGAAGGCGAAGGGAAGGAGGGCTCCCCCGGGTGGCATGCAGCCTAGTTCTCGTCTCCCCGCTGCAGCTGTGGATGCCCAGGTGACACATCCTACCCGGGGGGTGTCTGCTGCCCTTCATCTGGGACCAGCAGACACTTGAGAAAAGAACTCTGATGGGGACAGCGGGGGGCAGTTTCTCCCCAAATCCAGTCTCCTCTGTATCTTTGCTGGAGCCCAGAGAGACTCTGGCTGCTCCCCAGGTCTTGTTGGAGACGTTTCATCACTGACCGGAAGCATAGCATACAGGGGCCTGGTGGTGGTGGTGGTTTAGTTGCTAAGTCGTATCCGACTCTTGTGACTTCCTGGACTGTAGCCTGCCAGGTTCCTCTATGGGATTTTCCAGGCAAGGATACTGGAGTGGGTTGCCATTTCCTTCTCCAGGGAATCTTCTGGGCTCAGGAATCGAACTGGGGTCTCCTGCATTGCAGGTGGACTCTTTACCAACTGAGCTACGAGGGGCCTGAAGCAGCTTCTAATCAGAGGCTGGCCAGGGCTGCGAGAGGAAACTTTCCACCTGAGGTTCAAGGCCACCTGGAACCTGTCCCCCTGATCTTTCAGGGAGACCTTCCGCTCCGTGGCAGCAGGGGAGGGTCATGACCAGGGGCATGAGTTGACGATCTGAGTGGCAGAATCTCGTGGCCACTTAGAATTTGTGTGATCCTGAGCAAGTTATCACTTGGCCTCTCCGGGTCTCAGTTTTCTTGGCTGTATCACAGGCCTAATAATGGTCCAACCTTGTCAGATTGTTTGAGGTTTTAATGAGAAAAAGATGTGTCGAAACACTCTGCACTGTGCCTAGCACAGGGCAAGCCCTCCATAAACAGCAGCTGGTATTAAAATGACTTGTTCGGACTCATCTGAAGTCTGATCCACCGTCACCTCCTTCCCATCACCACTAAAACAGCAACCCACTCCCACCCCCTGGCTCTATTTTTCTTCCTGGCACTTGTTACTGTCAAAAAAATTCATTTGGGGTTTTTTGGTTTTTAAACTTCATTCATTTTTACTTGGCTGAGACCGGTCTTAGCCACAGCACAAGGGACTTTCTATCTTCCTCGCGGAATGCAGGGTTTGGGATCTTTAGCTGTGGCGAATGGAATCTAGTTCCCTGAATGGGGATTGACCCTGGGCCCCCTGCATTGGGAGCACGGAGTCTTAGGTCCCTTTACGCATTTAGTCGTGTGTCTCTTTGCTGTCTGTCCTCTGGGGCTGTGCTGTCCAACACAGCAGCCACCAGCTGCACGTGGCAAGCAATTAAATCGCAATTAACATGACACAAAATTTAAAAATTCAGTTCCTCAGCTGCTGGGTCATCCAACCTCCAAGGTGGTCCCCAACGGCCCCTGCCTCTTGGTATTTAGGCCCCTCGGGTATACTCCCCTCCTGCTCTCCTGTGAAACCAGGTCATAACAGACACTTCTTCCCTGTTCTCTCCTGGATCACCTGCTCTGGAGGTAAACCAGCTGCTGTGCCGCGAGGACACCCGTGCAGGCCTAGGGAAGAGGCCAGTGTGGTGAGGAACTGAGGCCTCCCGGCAACAGCCGTGTGAGGGCATCATTTTGGAAGTGAAACCGTCAACCTCAGTTGAGCCCTCGGATGAGACTGCAGCCTTGCCCAGCATCTTGACTGTGATCTCCTAAGAGACCCCAAGGCAGAACTTCCTAGCTAAGCTGTTCCTGAATTCCTCACCCTCAGAAACTGTGAGATAATAACAAACGTTCATTGTTTTAATCTGTCAAGTTTGGGGATACTCAGTTATAGTGTGACAGGTAACTAACACAGCGGTACCTGTCATGTCTCAAGTGCTCAAACGCATGCGTAGCGACAGTGCAGAGAGCATCAGAGGATGTTTCCACCCCTGCAGAAGGGTCTATCAAACAGCACCACTTCAGAAACCCAAGGATTCTCCCTCCCCAGCTCCTGAGAAGACTGTCTGGTTCCAGCAGACTTTCTGTAATTCTTGGTTGAATGAAAGAAAGACTGAATAAACACGGCCAGGAGTTGAGAGCCTGCAAGATGACTTCAGCCTGACTCCCTGGAGTCAGGGGACTGAGAAGAAAAGACCAGCACCACTAGCTGAGTGATCACGTGCGGGGCAAGTGCTAAATGCTTTGTGCACAATCTCCACTTTTCACATTTTACATGATGGGCAAAGTCACCCACCCAAGGTCATGGAGCCCCCTGGATTAGAACCCAAAGCTGCGGGGCTCAAAGCTTGGACTCGCACTCTTAAGTCATGGCGCAGGAGCCTCCGTTAGCTTCTGGGGGCTCCCGCACCAAGCCTGCTTCTGGCTGAAGATGCTCATCATGGCATGGACCAGGATGGGTAGAGACCACCAGATGTGGCCTAGGCAGGCTTCACAGGCAGCATTAGAAAAACAGACAGAGAAGGAAGAATGAGCAGCAGCTTCAGGAGGGCTCACCAGCAAACAATCTGCTCAACGACCACAGTGAGGCAGGGCGGGTGTCCCTGACAAGGACAACAATGGTAACTCTGACCCTTACGTGCCGGCCGCTGTTCAAAGCACTCCTGGTGTATGAGCTCAACGAGGATGTGCGAGTGGTGAAGATGCAAGGATAACACTAACCCCCTAAGAAGACCTCCACCAGTTCACAAAACTGGCCTGCTTCCATCTCTAACACCTACTGAACCTCTTTTTAAATTAAGCAGAGGCTGTCTCTGGGCACTGTTGTCCGGCTCCAAGAAGGAAAGCCCCGTAAAGACGGAAAGAATAAGACGTCTAGGTCTTACTGCTGCTTTTGGTTCATCAAAGTGCCAGCAATCTGCGACTGACTCTACCTTGGCTCACCGACACCAGCAAGGACAAGCCGGCTTTGCTTGCTTCTCTGGTCTGTGTTCCTTCTGTTGTAATGAATGTGTATTACGGGTCTACTCTGGGGACTGGTGCCATCCCAGTTCACCAGGGGAAAGGGCATCGAAGCTGGCACATGGAGCACCCCCTTGATCAGGAAGAGGCCCAGGGGTGAGAGGGGTCGGGTTGGGGAGGATGTTAAAGGGCCGTGAGACGGCCTCTGCAGCACCGGCTTCAGGGCTAAAGGGACAGATTCAGATCCAAGGGGAGGGGCGGGGGTTGCGGAGGCAGACACTCACTTGGTGGCTCGTTCCGAGATCCTCACTTCCAGCTTGTGGCCATCCACGACGTGACCCTGCGAGAGGACACGACACAGCCTGTCTTAGAAACACGCGCCCCCAGTCCCGTCCTTTGCTGGAGCGGGCTTTGCCTGAGAGAGGGGAATGGCAATGCCAGGGAGGATTGACTGTTTCAGGGCAGAGAAGCCTGCTGGGGTCAAGGACTGAGAAGGGTTTCTCCCAGAAGTGGCTCCTGCCGAGCGTGGGCAGCAGCTGCTGGTGATGGAGACCCAGCCCTCCGAGTCCTCTCAAGCCAAGAACGGCCTTGACCTTTAAGCCATTCGAGGGGCACAGTATTTTCCATTGTTTATAAGCATTTTCAGGCCAAGTCAGCCCCTTTGGTCTGGCTTCCAGCAAAAGAGTTTGGTTTGAATTGCAGGCTCTTGGGGGGAAAAAAAAAAGAATTCTAAATCACAGTGGAGATGCCTTTAAAGCGAGGCTCTAACATGGGTCCCTTAGGCAAAACTGGTGTATTAGCACAATTACCCTTGAAAATCCTTTAAATCTCCCATAAAATACAGCACACATAGCCTTGTAGAAACGGTTCTGGATGGCAACATGCCCATATGGAGCACACAGCAAGGCACCGAAGGTAACTCTCCCGTGTGCAGGGAAACCTGAGACTGCTGAATTACGTGGATCAGAAAAGACGGACCACTGGGCGTGCACAGCTGAAGTCCCCTTAGAGGAGTACGTGGCATCTAACGACACAGTTGGATTTCCAGTGTCTCGAAAAAAATCACAAACAAAACAAAACAAAAAACCAGAGACGATGTGGTATGGCTGGGGCCCACCTGCCCATGAGGAAGTAACTGGCTGAGGCCAAGACGTGGCCCCTTTGGATGGGGGGACACCCCAGTTCTGCTCTGGGTGATGCCAGCCCCTGGGCTAGTTTGCACGGCCACCCTGGCCCCGTGGGCACCTGAGGTGGAGAGCAGAGAAGCAGAGGCCACCCCCACCCCAACGCCCACCAAAATCCAATTCAGCTCTTTTGGGAGTCACCTTGGGCCAAGTAGAGAGTCGTCAAAATTCTACAAAAATGTCTACAAAAGCAATCACATGGGCCAGGCACCCAGGTCCATTTCCTTTAACCCCTAAGGCCTTTCTCTTGACCAGCGGGCTCTACTGGGACAGACTCAGTCGCCTGGAGGGTCCCTATGATGAAGTCCGGCTCCCCAGGGCAGTGGCCCCATACGGGTACCCTCACCACCCAGAGTCCAGCCAGCACACATCTCAGAGCGAGGAGCCAGGCGGGCGCCGCCCTGGCTTGTAAACTCTGCCCTAGTCAGCTCCATCTCATACTGCCTGCCCGGCCTAGACAGACACGGGCCGTTCCAAATACTGGTTTAAACGGGATCCTGGACCCCTGTGGGGCCCTTCCACGCTCCCTGCATTTAGAAGCCTATTCAAGAGGCACAAGCATGAGCGCTCAGCCTGTCCGCAGTGCCCCCCAACCCTGGCCACCACCCCACACAGCAGGAGAGATGGCAGGTGACAGTGGAGAGCAAGGGGGTCTCCAGAAAGGAGGCGCACAGGAAAACACAGCCCCTTGCCCGCTTCCTGCCAGCAAACCCGAGCCCTTCTCACGGCCTGGTCTTGGTGTTGCTTCTTCAGAGGTCTGCTTTACTGGTCTCCCCGAGGCCTGGCACAAACCAGGCTCTTCTTGGTCAAGACAGTGAATGAGAGCACCGCAGGGAGTGGGGGAGCCAAGGAAGCTTCAGGGCCTCGGGCCGCTGTCGCCTAGGGCCTCAGAAGATGTGGACTTGCCTGCATTCCTGCTCCATCTCAGAGGCTGGACAGGACGCCTGCCCCACCGCACCTGCCTAGCGCTGCCGCAGGGGACCTTAGCCGAGACCCCCCGCTTACCTGGAGCTGCTTGAGAGCCTTCTGTGCCTGCTCCGGCGTCCTGTATTCCACAAACCCAAATCCCATGGACAGCAGCGCTCCTGAAAGAGAGAGTTGGGAGTCGCACCAGGGCGCCGGGCGGGGAGGAAAACAAAGAAGCTGGGATGGACCAAGTTCAAGGGCTCCCAGGGGCCCTCTGGATGTCCCCTCAACCCTCTGATTTCTTCACGCCCCTCTTGGTTCCCAGAAAGACCCCAGCCCCCGGTGTGCCGTTTATTACTGGTCGTCTTGAAGAATCAGCCAAAGCGGTTACAGAGCCGCCACCTGAGGCCTGGCGGACTGTTAATTAACAGATGATAGACATGATAATTAACTTTGTGATAGAATCCCGTCTTCCAGAGGGAGGGATGACCGCCTCTGGGCCAAGCAGCAAAAAACTCTACCTGGGCGGTCCCCTGCTTCCATACGTCATGCACAGAATGGACACGTGCAAGAGTCAAGGGTGCCAGGGGCTTACTCTCCAAAGTGTTCCTGACCGTCCAGGGGCCTCCGGTTCCCAGGTTTCAGATATCAGCTTGGGACAGGGAGGGTGACTGTGTTATGAGACCCTCTGTGGCTCCCTACTGCTGGGGCGTGAGTAGCTAGAGTTCAGAGAGCCAGGGACAGTGCAACCATTTACAGGGAACTTGGCTTCCTGTACGTAAACGTGTATAACTGCAGGGACGTACGGATAAGCTTATCTCTTGATATCTCGCCCTTTTGACACAAAATGGGTTGCCAATTACTGACTGTATTCTGTATTCTTTTTCACAGCTGCACTCAAAGAGGGCTGGCTCAAGGCTGATGGGCTCAAAGGAGGTTCCAAGGTGTATCCTTACTGACTCAGTGGTCCTCATCTCTGCATCTCTTAGTGAGGTTGTGCCTCTGCCACGCGCCCCTGTGTGTCTGCACTTCCGCTCACAACCACGTGTTGTCACAACAGGGGTGCCCAAGGCAGGAAGGCATTCCACAAGCAGCCCAGGTGTGCGTGGCTCTCTGGGCAACGCCAGGGAGGCTCAGATGGGACTGCTGGCTGATGGGCCGCACCGCCCTGTGGGAACTTCCAGTATTTGTGTGTCAGAGGGTCTGTGCGAGCTCTGTTCTCAGGGTCAATGGTGTGGGTGGTGGGTGAGGGGTGTCTGTGCACACAGGCTATTTAAAAAGTGCATCGAGACGGTGCAAAAGGCAAATACACAAAGTCAAGTTCGTCCCCGAGTCACTGACGCTGTGCAGATCCATTCTGCCCTTCTCCTGTTCGGGGAGGCTGACGGCCACAGTCAGCACAACCTGGGCTCCCTGGCCTTCTGGTTTCCTGTTGGGTTTAGCCAACGGGAAGCCCTGATCTGCGATGAGTGGGTAGAGGAGAGAGCATTGAGGGTCCTGGTTCTTTCCCAGCACTCCGCCGTCTCCTTGCTCTGGTGTGTTCTGGCAGCTCCAGTGTCCAGTCCACACCCTTGGCTCTCTGCTGGTGGCTCTTCTATTTTTTTTAATTCGGCTGCATGTAGGATCTTTAGTTGCGGCATGTGAGATCTCGTTCCCTGACCAGGGTCGAGCCCCGGCCCCCTGCGCTGGAAGCATGGAGTCTCAGCCCCCTGCCCGCCCTCCATCCGCAGGGAAGTCCCTGGGGGGCCCTCTTCTACGGCTCTGGTCACACGACTCCTTCCCCCACAGCCTCTGGGCTCAGCAGGGGAGGGGTGCTCTCCCACAGGAACCACTGCCTCGGCACCCGCTGTGGGTCTCAGCCCAGCCCACGCCCAGGCACTTGGCTCCTTCATTACAACTGTCCCTCTGATGACCCCAGCTCAGCCAGCTTTCTGGTTCCTCTGGAGCCCCTCGCTGATAAGACACTGATGGATGAGCCCAGAGAGCAAGGCTCTCAGAGACTCTTGAAAGACAGTGTAGATTTTGAGAGCTGCTCACGACACTGAAAGACCAGATAACTGCTCTAAAGCTGAAGAATGTTCTGGGGGGCCGGGAGGCAGGCTCCAGAGGGACAAAGTGATACCAAAACCCGCAGGAACAGCCGCAGGTGGAGCGGGCGACCCCTCTGCCAGCATGACTCCCGCCCCAGACTTCAGGGATCACCTCTTTTCCTGAACCCGGCACAACAGAGCCTTCATGTTGCTCACCTGATGCTTACATTGTAGTCTTTCCTTGTAGCCTAAAGTACGTATGAAGTTCTTGGGGGAACAGGGACGTTATGGATTGAACTGTGCCCTACCCCCCACGCCCCATGTGTATGCTGAGGTCCTAATCCCTGCTTCTCTGAATGTGACCTTATTTGGAGACAGGTTCCTTACAGAGATAATCAAGTTAAAGATGAGGTCATTAGGCTTCCCAAGTGGTGCTAGGGGTAAAGAACTCTCCTGTGCAAGAGTCGTAAGAGACACGGGCTCAATCCTTGGGTCGGGAAGATAACCCGAGTGGAGGGCATGGCAACCCATTTCAGTATTTTTCCCTGGAGAATACCATGGACAGAGGAGCCTGATGGGCTACAGTCAATGGTGTCTGAAAGAGTCGGACACGACTGAAGCGACTTAGCGGCATCAGGCTAAGCCCTAATCCAATTAAGACTGGTGTCATTATGAGAAAGAAAAGGGGTGGCGGGCACAGGTGGGCAGGTGTACACGGGGAGAACGCCGCGTGAACATGAAGACCTTCCCCTGGAAGCCGAGCAGAGAGGCTGGAACACATCCTCCCCAACAGCCCTCAGAACGAAACAACCCTACCTCCACCTTTATCCTGGACTCCCGGCTTCCAGAACAATGGGAGGGTGAACTTCTGCGGTGGAATCCACCTGGTACCTGGTGCTTTGTGACATCAGCCCAAACCGATACAGGGGAATGTCCCAAAGCCTGTGCCATGTGTCTGCTTCAAACTCTTCAAGGTGCCTCTGGGAAAAAGCCCAGACTCCTCTCCCCAGCAGGAAGCCCTTCTGTGATGTGGAGTCAGCCTACCTTTCCAGGAGCATCTTCTGCCCCTTCGGTACATTCCCGATCTGTTACCACAGCCCTCTGCTGCCTTCTTCTGCCACACACCCCACTAACTGCTCCGTCTCCCTCCTGTCTAAGTCTCGATCAGACGTGGAGAGCCCCAGGCTGGGCTCCTGTCCAGCCAGGACCCCCCGGCTCTCATCACTAGCTCATTTATTTCTCAGGACACAGTCGTGGCTGACCCACATGGTATCCCTACAAATACCACAAATTGAAGGGATGGGGACTCTGTGACTGCAAAAAAAAAAAAAAGCAAGGGCTGAGGGCCTGTCCATCATCTGTAGGAAGCCAGGGCTGGAAAAAGAAAAACAGACCAGAGGCCAAGGGACTCGTGAGACTGCCCAAGGTGGACTAGAGGGATGAGGGTGGTGTCTACCTGGCCCAGGCACCCCAAGGCCAGTGAGGGGCGTGGCTGATGACTTGGTGGAGTGTTTTCGGTGTCCCATATCTGGGTGGTTGGTCTTGGGAGGGAAGTGAGAAAGCCCAAGATGGGTCGGTTCCTGCTCCTCCCTGGAGGGAAGATCCTCCAGGAGCACAGAGATGCTGGGAGGATGGAGAGATGTCTGCCGCTGAACAGGGTCAATCCTGCCAGCCCCCTAACAGCCCTGCTCCGAAACCACCCGACAATCCAGCGTGGCAAAGGGTCTCGACTCAGGAGAACCTGACGTGCATGGATGCTCCCGCTGGAAATTGTGAGTCTCCAGGGACCCAGAAAGGAGGACCATTTTGGACGAGCCAGACAGGAAAGTGTAGGGCTGGCAATGCTCCGAAATGAAAGGAGACCTTCAGAATGCGTGGGCGAAAGGCACCCTCACCCCTGCCCGGAGCAACACCATTTCTTTCACAATTGTTTCTCTCTGACTGAGCTCACGTGGAATACCTGCTTTGTTCTTCTTCTTGGAAATGGAGCAGCTCTTCACCGCACCCACTTTGGAAAACACCTGGAAGAGAAGGTCGGCATGTGTCACCAGCTAATCCTGCAACTGGTGCAGGCGTGTCTTGAAACAAGGGTCCCCAACCTCCAGACTGTGGACCGCTATCTCCAGTCACATCAGCGGCAGTGCGAGATCAGAAATAAAAGTGCCCGAGAAACGAAATGCGCTTGAATCATCCCAAAGCCATGGCCCCTGTCCTGGTCTATGGAAAAATAGGCTTTCACAAAATCGGTCATTAGCGTCAAAAAAGTCGGGCCCGCTGACTTGAGAGCCAGAGGGGACCCAGGCCACCGTAGGCGTGGGCAGGAAGAGAGCAACAGCGGACGCTGCTGAGCTCCCCGTCATCTTCCCCTCTGCCCCTCCACGAATGCAGCACTCTCGGCCATCAGGGTCTCCTGGCAGGGCTGTCCCCGACGTGCTCACTGCTGTGCCCCTGCTTGGCTCTGTCAAGCCAGGAGACTGCGCTGGCCTTGCGTTTACGTCAACCTCGCAGACACCTCGTGGGGAGGAGCCTTGTCTTCTGACTACATCTTTCACACCTCATACGCCTCCCTAGGCGCCCCAACAGGCCCTCTCATGTGTCATGTGCACATGGACGCCCCTCCCAGCCCGCAGACTGGTCTGGCCATGGCTCAAATCTCTGGGTGAGATGTCTACCACACAGCCTAGCAAAAGAGTCAAGCGGGTGGCTGTAGGTTATTCATTTACATGCTGCCGCAGGTCTCGCTTCCAGGCGAGGGGGTGGGGAGTGGGAAATAGATGCAGGGACCACAGGGACAGATCAGCAGACCAGAAGTCCCGCCCGCACCCATTCCCTCTGGGCCAAGAAGTCACTCACTCCCTTCAGCGTCTCCTCGGTGGTGTCGAAGTTGAGATTTTTGATAAACAGAGTGCACCCGGGAAGGCTCTCTTCCTCCTCCTCTTCCTCCTCCTCTTCCATCTTTGCTGAAGCGTCGTGTGCTGCTCCATCCGTCGGCTGTTCACCTTCTGGGGTCTCACCGTCTGCACAGGCCAACCGCCCCCCAACAAAAGAAATCCATTAGATGATGTCTTACCTGCCTAAGCTCCAGGACCTAGAGCACAGAACCTGCTAGACCAAGGGGGATCAAGAGGGTTCTGCCTCTGAGTGGCCAGCATCAGGAAGGGACAGGACTCTGAGACTCTGGCTCATGCTAGGTTTTAGCAACTCGGGGAGGGGAGGAAAACATCCTGCCCCATCTTCAAGAGAAAGGAGTGCGCAGCACAGACCAAAAACCAGGAGCCCTAACTCAGATGAATCAACATTCGTCTGCAGGAACAGCATTGCAGGGGAAGGGAAGGGCAAGCGTGAGGTTGTGAGTTACAGGGTGGGCGTGTGGCTGCAACTGGTCAGCCCTGGTGGCGAGTGTGGAAGCCTCTTGAGGCTGAGAACCGCATTAGGACCTCCTGAGAAGTTATGCTGCTGGGAAATGTGTTCTATTTGGGTCAACCTCCCTAGTTTCTTTCATGATCAGGGTCTGGGGACAATCACCCTTCCCCCACATACAGATTTTGGAAGCTCTTCCCTTACCGAACCCTACCCCCGCCAACCACCACCACCATGGGGAAATCAAATCTCATCTCAGCCATTCTCCAAGGCAGTCCATCACCACCTCTCCAAGGCTCCCTCCCCAACCTGAGGTCTGAGCCCTGCACACAATGGGGACCCTCCGTTCTCTTGAGAACACTTGCATTCAAGTAGTTCAAGCCCAAGGGAGCTGCTGGGGTTTCAAATCTGTCCCCTGCATCCTCATGCTGAGCACCAGAGCCATCCCCATCTCCCTGGCCCTTTCTGATGCAAGCCCACTGCCGGCCAGTCCTAATTAAACTTCAACCACTTTGTCATGAAACAACCCTTTCAAGTCCTAATGGAAACAGCAACAGTGAGGGCTTTGCCGTTCCACATCAGTTGAACGGGCAGCCTCTGCTGTTGGCACTCCCTTGGAGGCAAACGTAGAATCTAGACTCTCGTTCCAGGACAAAAAAGAAAAAATCTACATGAAGGCTCCCTCCCCTACCCAAGAAACTCACACAATTTACCCAACAAGTGACTCTGTGGGGTGGCCATTTGTCCTCAAAACTCAACTTTCAAAGCAAAGCGGGGTAGGAAAAAAGTATTGTTAATGATGGGGAAGAAAGCTATGCAGAGAGGCTGAGACTCCAGGTTCCAAATGAGAACGTCAATCGGAAAGAAGACTGTGACCTTCAGCTTTGAAGGACACCCGCCCCACTGGCTCTCCTCGTGCCTGATGTCTTGGAGATGAAAGGACAAAGGAAGAGATGTTGATCAGATGCCCCACTGCGTGCATGGGCTAGGCCAGGCACTGTGAGGACGTTATCCCATTGCTGACCGCAGTGGCCACATCACCATAAATGGGAGGGGCCCAAAGGAAGTCCTGGAAGTCGCTGCATCTGAACCCTAAACCCCAGGCATCTTCAGGTTGGGAGAGAGGTTCATGGGAAACTAACCGAAAATAATTTTTTTCTGCAGAAAAGACTGGTGGGATTGATGGTGACCAGGAGAGCTCACAGCCATTTAAGTGGCAGCCTGTTCGTGGCACCAGCCAACGGCTGCCACGTGGGGAGATGGACCCAAGTTATGGATGGGTGTTCAGAGCTTTCACAAGAAGCTGCGGGGTCATGGCTAAGGGCCCACACCTTGGAGCTGGTAGCTGTGGGGCACAGCCCGGCTCTTTCTGGATGTGGGACTTCGCAGAAGTCACTCAACCTTTCTGTGCTTCCTTCATTCCATTCAGAAAAAGGGAAGAGCAATCACACAGTTACGAGAGTTAATGCACAGAAGCCCAGTTACAACAGTGGGCCGGGGGAAATGCTGAGAATCCCTAACTCTGAAGGCGCATGGCCACGAGAGGCAGGCTGCCCCATGGCAGGCTGTAGAGAACAGCGGGTACCATGGCTTTGAGTCGGGGGGACCATGTCTCTGCTGGCCACGTCCCTCAGAAGGGCTTCATCCTCCCCGGGTGGCCAGGCCCTGCTGTGGCCCACGCCCACGTCTAGAGAGGCGCGCAAATGGCCAAGGACGAAGCCAGAGGTCGTTGTGAAGTGCACTTCCTCCCCTGACCACCAGTGGGCAGAGGACAGGAAGACTGGGAAGGAGAAAGGATGTTTCATGAACCAAATAGATGCTTGCCAAGGACCTCACCAGGATTGAGGCAAAGAGGGAAGCAGGAGCAGGATGGGGCCGGGGGT